>QNUK01000173.1:805607-1058107 GCA_013621035.1 Clarias magur
TTGTTATAGTATATAAATAGTTGTACAGTATGTCCATAATAAATACACAGCAGTGCAGTGGTGAGTTTAATTAGTGATATTGCACAGATGATGCGTAGTGGAAGAAGCAGCGCAACACAGACAGAAAGTGACCGTGCAGTGACGTATTAGTTATCACTCCATGATCAGCAGGGAGGAAAACTATTTTTCAGTCTGTTGTTGCGGTCTCCGAGGCACCTGTAGCGCCGCCCGGTGGTAGAAGAGTGAACAGTCCATGATAGAGGTGGGAGGAATCTTTAATAATGCCTTTCGCAGTCAGCGTTTCTTGTAAATGTCCTCCAGGGTCGGTAGCTCGGTGCCAGCGATTGGTTGGGCGGTTTCCTCCTCTCTCCGAAGGGCTTTTTACAGTCAGTAAAAAAAAATAATAATAAAGTGCAGTGGCTGTACCACACTGAGATGCAGCAGATTGTAAAGGATGTTCTTAATGGCACAGCGGAGTAGTCATTAATACAGTATGTGCGGTGTGTTTGAGCAGTGCTACGAAAACCCATGGGTGATGTGTCCAGCACATTTACAGAGTACATCACATCCAGACAGAGCTCCAGACCCGCTCTGCGTTTCAGTGAATCTTCGGTGATTGTAGTTTAGCGTTGCTGTGGATCACTCAAGCAAAGAATCTCCGAAATGTAAAGGTTGCAAGATCAAACGTTCTTTTGTTTGTGTGATCCCGCTCAGATAGCACATCGAGAAGGAGGACCTACATAACTATATCCGACGACTCGGACGACGAGCTCGACGCGTTCAGGCCCAAAGTCAAAGACGACGACGACGACGGCGAAGTGAGCATTTTAGAGGTAGTGGAAATTTTTTGGAACGTAATCTGATCTTATGATTTTGTTTTATGTTTTTTTTGTGTGTGTGTGTGAGTGTGCTTGTGTGTTTAATAATAATGGAGGCTCTTAAATTCAGGACGTCCTAAATGTATTTAGTTTGTCCACTCAATTATCGTTCACTTAGGAAGTTCTTTTGTCTGCTCCAGGCTCGGTTGCCGCCCCGTCGCGTACTGATCCGACCCGCTGCTCAATGGGGAGGCAGCTCGTCCCAAAGCCAGCCGTGTGCGCCAGGCCCGAACCCCATGGACTCGCACTTTCCTCACACTTCTGTAGCTCAGCCCGCATCAGGAAATCAAGCCATTGGTGTCTTCACTACGGACCAGAACGCTGTACCTTCCACATCTAAAGATGTTGTATTTGTCAGACATCACATTTCCATTAAAACTCAGCCGGCGGGTCAGGGCACGGCGCTGTTCACCCCGGCCAACACGGAGTTACTGGGCGTGAAAGTAGCCGTGGTGAGTCCGCACAGAACTGAAAGGTATGCCGGGGCGGTAGTCCCATTTCCCCCTCAGGAACGGCCCATGGACACGCCTCAGCCCTCACACGCGGCGCAGGAGCCTGAGGAGCGCCGGCCGCAGCAACCGCCGCAGCAACCGCCGCAGCAACCGCCGCAGCAACCGCCGCAGCAGCAGATTCCCGAACTCGTCCCCGCCCGCTTACCGCCGTACACTGAGAACGAGAGGCCTGGTCCTTCTACAGCCACCGAGCCTCCAGCTCCAGATCCACAAGCGGCTCAGCAGGACAGTCTGAATGCGCTCGTCGCACGTGTGGTAACGTGCACGTTATATAATAATACTACATAACACTTCATATAATAATACTAATCCTTTATATTAATACTATGTAGCTCTTTATATAATAATAATAATATATAACTCCTTATATTCAATTCAATTTTATTTGTATAGAGCTTTTAACAGTTTACGTTGTCGCAAAGCAGCTTTACACAATCAAAAGAATTAAGTTATATAATATAACTATAGTTATATAACTCCAATCTAACTATATAACTATAATCTAACCCTTTATATAATAACACTATATAACCTATTTATAATCATCACTCTACAGTTTCAGTCGGCTTACAGTGAGCCGATTCTCTCCATGGTTTAAATAGAAGTGCTGAAGGTCAAGTGGAACA
Organism: Clarias magur; assembly: GCA_013621035.1. NCBI lineage: Eukaryota > Metazoa > Chordata > Actinopteri > Siluriformes > Clariidae > Clarias > Clarias magur. The sequence continues at coordinate 807,624 of QNUK01000173.1, forward strand.
AACTTTTCTCATCAGAGCTCAGGTTTCAAAGAGAAATTGGTGTACATTTTAAACCTGAAATTAATACAATATTAATATTAAAGCCAGTAACATATGCTGGATATAAAGAGATTTATTTCTAGTCCATATTTTATTATTTTTGTTATTATTGTTATTATTATTATTATTATTATTATTACTAGGGACGAGAATGACCAGGGACCTCCTGATACAATGTAATCATGATACCCAGGTGCCAATTCAATTTATATTGCCATTCTGTAAGTATCAAAAGTTTATAAAAATCTTGATTCAATATGAAACCTTTTTATTTCCCCCAGATTTTGTTATAATTCTAAACAAACTTAACAAGTAATTTGCTCCTACCACAGAGGATACTGCGCTGTGTAAAAAGTTTAGAGCACACCACCTGCAGGATTATAGGGGAACTGCAGCATTTTATCACCTCTAATGCAAACCTATATAAACTAAAAAATGTGGAGGTATGAGAGTTGCTATGGAACCCCTTAGCAACTCAAAAGGGGGGGGATGAGACATGTGTGGAGGAGAAAAAATCGGTGGAAGGAAAAAAACGGGACAAGCGACGCAAAAACCAAAAAAAAAAAACCAGGACTTGGGGGGCGGGGGTCAAGTAATGCGAGATCTCTGGATTGACCTGGGAGTCTGAGCCACGCGGCCTCGTTAATTATTTATTTATTTTTAAATCTCCAATTTTTTTCCTCCCCTCACTCATGTGCCTTTAGGGGCCACATAAAAGAATCACAGTACATCACCAAATCAAATTTTCTCCCCATTTTTAATTATCATCATCATCATCATCATCAAAAGTTTTATTGGAATAGAAGTGAGTTGAAATAACTTCCAGCCTTCGCCTTTGGTGTTCATTTCATTCTCTAAGCAGTCCGTGCTCTTGACCTTTTATGGAGTTTTGTGGGCGTTACTACATGCAAATTAGCCGTGTCAGCCATTTCCTTTCCACAGTAGGGCTGGTCAACATGCAATCTGTGTACAAAAAGCCCCAGTGTTCTCCAAACGTTTTCTGACATTTACATTTGACTTCTCCTGACTTTCACAAACATTTACAGACGACTTTACAAACATGTCAATAAACAGCACACGATATTCGGATGAAAACAAGACCTAATCCGTTCTTATTGTTTTACAACCTAATCATAAATCAGGGTTTTCCAGGCACATCACAGATCCGTATCACGTCAATCATCATTTCTGTTGGCGTATCTGGAAGGAGTCTCCAGTGAAACCGTCAGCAGTGAGGCTGGTCCTGTCAGCTTTCAGAAAAACATGAAACATTCACCTGGTGTCTGTTTTACCTGCGAGTGTTTTCTTTTTTTTGCTGTGAGGAGGGAAATCTTTCCTTATTTCCATCCCCCCGTGGGTACGCGCTGTTTATTCTCTTTTTATTTTTGACATTTTTTATTTTTTGATACAACAGTGTTATCCATATGTTTACATCAAATGAAATGTACTTACATTCCTCACTGTTCTTTTTTCCTTTTTTACATAATATGTTTATTTTATTTTATTTTTTTGGATTTTTCCCCGATTTTCTCCCTAATTTAGTCGTGTCCAATTCCTCCCCGTCACTAGGGGGCTCCCACATTAAGGCTACTACTACCACTCAGCCGGGAGGGCCGAAGACTATCACGTGTTTCCTCTGAACCACGTGACGCCAGCCGACCGCATCTTTTCGAACTGCTCGCTCGCGCACCGTTGGGGGCGGCGTAACACACTCGGAGGACGGCGCTATCCGCTCCCTCCGCTGCGCGAGCTCACAGACGCCCCTGACTGGCTGTAGAGCCGTGATTAATGTGGGAGCACTATGTACCTCTCATCCCTCCCCTCTGAGAGAGCTCGGCCAATCAGCTCTCTCTAGACCTCCGGCTGCGAGAGGTTACAGCACCACCCGGGATTCGAACTCGCGGTCTCCGGATGATAGGGCGAGCGCTTTAACCACTGCGCCACTCGGAGGCCCGTTTATTCTCTTTTTAAAGAGTAGATTTGTTGCCACACGCTGGACTTGGCACAGTCACGTCTGAATACTTCCTCATGTTTACTATAGAGGATTTTTTTTATTGTATTACCCACAGAAGCGATCTGCACTACGTCACGATTTCACCTGCAACCTGTTTGCTCTCCATCACTGTCTAAGACTGCATGTGCATAATGTTATGTTGTTAAATCGTGTTGTCTGGTTTATGTACACGTGTCACAGGTGGACCTTTTCCCAGACGTCGAAGAGCCGTATGTGGTGGAACTGATCGAGAGAAGTGAAGTGAAGGATTTAAACATGTGAGCACAAACATTTCCCTTTGTGATCGGCACGAAACTGTTTCTCTTTCAGGTAGCGGTGTAACGATACGCCCGGGTGGCTATTCCATTTATTAATGATGACCGTTTCATGATTTCAAATTTGATTTGATTCCCAGAATATTGTGGATCAACTTCAAATGAGGAAAGTGACTGACTGAAAAGAACTGCCTTTTTAATTTCTGAATTATTTGTTCTGCAAAACGGGTTTAAAACACAATTAATTAAAAGTGGCAAATAAAGTATTGCAAATAAATGTACTGTAAGTTAGGCATGTGAACGCGCTCCTTAATGAACGTTTGCCCTAAGAATTGTCATTTTGCAAGATGTGAAACGAAGCACTTTCAGCATACGAACGAACAAACTGAACCGAACGCGTGTATCCGTTCAAAACTTGCTTGTGTCAGTGGAAAGCCAAGCCGAGCAAGTTTACCTTTTTTTTTGTTTTGTTTTTTTTTTGCACTTTTTGCAAGATTTAGTAAAGACATAGCACCACAAATCCCAGAAAAGTTAGCAAGGACGGTAGCAAGAAGAAAATGGAGCCACTTTTAGTGGAAATTAAGAAAGAAATCATCGTTAAAAAAAAGCAGCCGGTCCCAAGAGGAATAAAAAATTTGAACGTCTAATGTAGAGGCTAACATCTATTGATTTCATATTTACGCGTCTTTTCTAGGTGTTTTTATATGATAATATATAATTATAGTGTTGGAAATTAATAATATTGGTAGTATTTTTTTGGGGTGGCTGGAACGAATTCTCTACATTTTAAACTCTTCTATGGGAAAATGAGTTTCACAATCTTAAGAACTCGCCTCTGGAATGAATTAATAAATTTTTGTTTTAAAAAAAACATTACACGCTGCACCCGAGATGTGATTTTAACTGGAGATTCGAGCTCCAAAGTCGGCTAACGTGCTCGTATTCCTCCTCCTATTCATATTCCACAAACCGCATAATCTATAATGTGTGCTGTTGCTATAACACTGTGATCTGTCTGGGGATTCATAACTAATGGCACAGGCTTGGAGAGACATTAAGCCAATTCCAGTCATTTCAGGTGTCCTTATTTGGTCTCTTTGCTTGATGCAGGACAATCATTTCAATCATTTCAGACGGTGTATTCTAACTAAAGCAGATTGAGACGTCTGGTGTTCAGTCAGTGCAAGTGCATTAGATGTGTAATTAATAAAACGCTCATTTCCATGCTGTCAGGAACTTGTTTTCAATTTAACAATGCATCGTTACACACCCATTAAAATCGCTCCGATATTGGTTAAATAATGATTAATGGTCTTGTTTTTGTTTGTTTATGATCAGAATATGCAATATGCTGTTGGAGAATCCAGAGTATCCGAGGAAAGCAAACTCCGTATTAACTCAGAGAAGTGTTCTCCTCGAGACCAGTGACCGTGAAACACAGGTTTGTGTTAAGTTTCATATTTAGAAAGTTTTTTTTTTGTTGTTTTTTTGACTGATCTTTATATTTCAGGAGCCATTAGAGAAAATGAATCACTGTGTGGAATGAAATTAAAGCTTTGATCGATGAACGTGTGTAAAACAATAACTCACGGTTGATGTAGCTGACGGGATTCAGCACATCAGTGTAATAAGTGGTAGCTTGGTGGGTTAAAACTCGGGGTTATTGGTCAGAAGGTTGGGGGCTTCAGTCCCTCAACCTTGTCCGCTCCAGGGTTGTCGGGTCACGGCTCACTCGGTGTTATAATACGCCGGGATATGCCGATAGTTTCACACTCTAAACTTTGTTTAGTTTCACACTCATTTTAAAACCGATTTAAAACTTTTTGTTCCCTCATGGAGCGGGCCGGCGTTACCTGAAGCACAAAAGTGATCTCTTAACACACAACAAATACATAAAACCTTTATTTAGATTCATTTGATGTCTTTGGTGTAAAGGAATAGCGCAGGATTTTGTGGTTGTCTAATGCACAGTTTGATGTCTGAAGTCTGCAGATCTGAGTACATTTCATAGTGAGTGTGAAAAAGGTGAAAAACTTTGTCTATATATAGATGACGAATAAAGGCACCAAAATAAAATAAAGGTGCCAACATTTATGGTTTAGCTAGGTGTAGAATTGATCTCCTCTCCTAATTACGTTGTACTCCGAGTCACAGCACACACTCAAGTCGGCAAGAAAAACCAGGGAGGAAAAAAGATGAGTTTTTGTTGTTGCAGCAAAACGAGAACAACTTAAGAAGCCGTTTAGACCAAACCTGAATAGAATTTGGCAAAAATAGCAAATAAAATCACTAAAATGGGGGCATGCTGGGGAACGTCCTCCATTTACTTCTCCGATTATAAACGTGTGCGAGTCTGAGATGGAGTTGGAGGATCAGCGGGTCAGAGAGGAGACGGGGTGTGAAAGTGCTCGCACAGTCAGAATCTCGCCACATTTATTTATTTATTTATTTATTTAGTTATTTAGTTATTTATTTATTTCCATGCTTCTGCTATAGACGAGTGTTTAGTAGCCTTGTGCATTTCAGTCATAGATTTAAGAAATTTAGTTTTCTGTTGTAGCAAAAATGACATGTATGGTAGAGTTATGATTGTATTATTGTAGCGTGGCTTTGTATGTTGAGCAGCAGGTAAATAAACGTCATTATACCAGAGTCAGCGTGAATTCTCGAATCCAACTGGATTTCCGATTTTCTTTCTTTTTTTCCAAACTATAGCACAAATGATAAACTTGTATAATGTTAAACTTATAATCTAAGCGCTAATAGATGATTTGTTTTTTAAACACAGAGAACCAAGCAAACATTTAAATGATCAAGCCTTCTTGAAGCACACCTTTATAAACCACTTATTATAAGTCTTTTTGTAATGGTTTTTCAGTTAATTTTGTGAGACAGAACGTCTTCAGGAAATGCTCTCTGATTTCACAGTAAAAAAAAAAAAAGACAAGCTGTGTATTTTAGAACAGGAATCGACCTACTGAAGTACGTTAAGCAGACTGGATCGGGTCGGACCGGACCGTTCCAACACAGAGGTTGTGAGAGGTTGTGAGAGGTTGTGAGAGGTTGTGAGAGGTTATTCCGGTTTAGGATGAAGTTTGATGTTCTTGACTGTTCTTGCTGTAAAGCTCCTCTTGCACTCCCTACCTGATTTAAAATGACCAGTTCTTTGAAATTCCACCAAACACTCTCCAATCATTATTCTTCTTGGGTGAAAAAAATTTGTCCTGGATCGGTAATAATACATTTTTTTGTGGGATCTTACAGTTAGTAAGTGAACCCTTGCAGTAAGTTGTATGGCTGTGTTTTTAACACCGCCCTGCAGAGATTTTGTCAGTGCGATCTGGCAACCCCAGGTGGAATCTCTAACCGGAATGATTTTTATCACGATTAAGAAATATTGTCCGTGTAACCGCAGATATGGATTTTTAGAATTCATTCTGAGACACAAGAGAGAGAAAAACAGCCTGTTTTTTTACAGCAGAAACAAAGAATGAATCACAGGTGGTCACTGTAGACGCGTCCTTGACATCAGGTGTGAACGATTAGGCGTCTCGCTGTCTGCGTGTGCTCCGAGCCCCGGGACGCGTGCTGTTCTTATACAGGCATGAAAGCTGCCTAAATGTGCTAGTGCTCGTGAATACATAGATGGTTGATTTTAATTTTAATATAAACAGCATTTATGAAAAACAGATTTCATGAGTGTTCGTTTATTTCTTTCTTTCTTTCTTTCTTTATTTTTCGTCTTTAGGAAACCGAGAACTATTTCGATTATTCGAAGTTAAACCGCGTCGGCCCAGAGGTCGCAATGCAGGCTGCAGAAATGCTGATGGGAGACTTCAGGATGCTAAGCTGCCAGGACATCAAATGGGCGCTGAATTGCCTCAAAGGACACTATGCAATCACCCGCAAGGTACTGCGCATGGCACCGCTTCCCAAACGTTTAATATTTTAAAATAGCCTTCTGTGCAGGTTTTTAATGATACTGTAAATATGTCATTCGGATCTTATTTAACATTTGAAATTCTGATTCTGTCTCAAAGCCCAGGCATGATGAACCTGGGAGATTGATTAGGCTTTAATGTCTGATTCTTGATTGTCTGTTCCAGGCCTTATATGAAGCCCTTAAGAAGTGGCAAGAAAACTCTACTGACCCCTCAGGGAAGAGGAAGAAGAGGAAAGAGCCGAACGAACGAGCCTTTATCAAGTTCATGTTTGAGCAGGGTGACTACCTTCACGTTTCTCTTCTTCCTAATAATAATAATTAATTTGAAATGAAAAAAAAAACTACATGTAATCACAAGCACTTTTCACACATTAAACAAGCACACTTCTATAAACATGACGGCACATTCACGTCAACTTCATTGTCAGACCTCAAAATTTGGAAGTTTGGAAATCATTTTTGGAAGTTTAATAATTCATGGAGTCAGAACTCATGATGATGATGTGGCTCAGAGGGTTCAGGCACCGAGTTACTGATCGGAAGGTCGGCGGTTCGAGCCCCAGCTCCACCAGGTTGCCACTCTTGGGTGAAAAATGTGTCTCGGATGGGTCATGATGCGTACTTTTGTGGGATTTTACAGATCGTTAGTAAACCCAGGAACTGTTGAGGTGTATGGATGTGATTTTAGTAGAGACGTGAATAGAAAAAAAAAATGAATCCATAATTTATATGTTTGCATTTGAGGTCATTTAAACGTCATAGCTCCTGTATAGTCCTAAAGGTGGCGCTCTAAACTATTCATAAAATGGCAGGCAGTGTGAGTGAATTATTCAGTTTGTTTAGACGTTTGTTTAACTAAATCTAATTGGAAGAATGATTAATATCGAATGTCGCATGTTATTATTTGACTTTTTTTACATTTTTATTTATAACTTTCTAGGTTCCTTCAAACTGGAAAGGATAATGTACTTTCTAGAAAAGAACCGGAGATGGTGCCGGAGCTTCGACATGCCGCTCGAGCCTTCTCTAATGAAAGAGCTTCAGTTCTATGAGCAGAAAGCAAAGGAAATGGCTGAGGTACCATGAGGTTTTTTTTGTTGGTTTGTTTGTTTTCTTTTAAACAGATTTTCATTTCCTCTTAGCATTTACTTTCAGATAGACAGGAATCCTATAAAGACTCAGAAGGAATGTGTTTATCGTGAGCCGTATGTCAGGACGTGTGATGTGGGAGAAAGATAAGGGTCACTCCGTGAAAACTGCAGCCAAACAGGGACATTAGGGGGAATGTTTTAGGAAGAGGAATTTTGGAGAACACGCCCATCCTTACGCTGACATCACTCTCAGACGTAACGGCGTACGGGGAGAAGATAACGTCTCCACTCACACTCGGTGCCTCAAGCACATGAAAAACGACGACGGATGCATCATTAACGTTTGTGCTGTTCAGGAAACTTGCTAATAATTAACAAGTAAATAACATTAATAGAAGTTAATCAACCATTTGGATCTCAAGATCTGTCAACTCGAATATTTTAAGAGAACTTTTACGGTTTTCCGTCGAGTCAAAAAGAAAGATTTGATGAGTTTCTTGGATACGGAGGCTGCATTACTATGAAGTCTCGACCTGAGCGACTGAAGCGACCCCAGATCATAACACTGTCTCCAGAGGCTCGTACAGTCGACGCTATGCATGATGGGAGCGTCGCTTCATTACAGCGCTTCCCTTCTCACCCTGACACGCCCATCACTCTGGAATAGACTCAGTCTGGACTCGTGAGAAAAAAAGTCTCCAGTTTGTTAGGGATCATAAAGACTTGACTTTGGAGAGATGGAAAAGGTCATGTGACCCGATGAGTCTCACTAACAAGTGATTTTCTTATGGACACACGGATGTTTAGTGCTTATGGAAATTAGTCTTACTTTCACTATTAAACATGGACGTGATTTGTGCTGTAGGTTTTTGCACAATGCAGCGTTACCATGTGATCTCTGATCATGCTCTTTCATCATTTATTATTTTGTATTCTTTTTGATAGCTCATGTCTCTATCATCTCTATCGTTTCATGTTTGATTAATGCACTGGACAGTTTTCATCCCAATGCCAGTCATTTCAACAATCTCCTTAGTTGTTGTCTTTGCTTGACGCAGACCAAAACAATGGCTTTATGTTGCCTAGGCAGTGTATATTCAGCATCCTGGAAAACAAATGGAAAAGGAAATGGGAAAAGTAAAAAATGAAAATAAAAATAAAAAATGTTGTGAGAATTTAATATTTTGTATATTTGTTTAATTTTGCTTCCAGCATGAAGATTTCCTTCTGGCGCTGCAAGTGAACGAGGAACAGTATCAAAAGGTACGCTCGTCAGGTCACAGTTATAGATGTGTAGAAGAAACAGATTTCCCAGAAGAAAGGGAAATAATTAGTGCATGTTTCTGGTTGCATTCAGTGATAGAGTTGCAAATATGATTTCTTAAAAAAATAAATAAAAGCAAATATCTTCCCTGTCCTTTAAAGTGGACCTATTAACTATTTTTTTTTTAGGACAAAAAAAATGTGTGTGTGTGGGTGGGGGGATTTCCCTCCTGGTGTTTAAACAAAGATTTTTTTCCCCCCTAATGTGACCTCATATAAGTAGCTACCTTCCCCCCAACGTGTTGCTAGTTTCTGTGAAAGGGCGTGGCTCAGCAGTACCTAATTTACATTTGACACTCAAACAGTGATTTGCAGGAGGAGCGAAATAAATGGAGTTTCAGGTTTAAAAAAAAATATTTTTTTTAATTACCGTGTCTGAGGGGTGTTTCAGCCGGAGCTTTAACACACAGTTAGGGGGAGCTCCAGTTGTTAGGGAGTGTCCAGTTGTTAGAGAAAGGACCTTTAAAAGACATCAAAGTGCTGGTTGGTTGTTTTCAAATCACTTTTTGGAGTTAAATGATTGTATTAATCTTTATAAAAAAAGATTTTTAAAAAAGAATCAAAACAACATGTAAAGTTAACCTTAGTATTAACATGACTGATTCAAATGTTATAATAAAACATTGTATAGTAGGATAACGACATTGAAAAGTCTTACAGTTTTATTATCAGTTTCTTCAAGAGTAATAAAACTAAAAGAAGCTTCTAGCGCTCACTCATGTCCTGTCACCGCACTTCCTGGGTAAACGGTTTGCGTCTTAATCGTTTTCTGGGCGTGTCCTCCTCAGGACGGTCAGCTGATCGAGTGCGGTTGCTGTTGCGGGGAATTCGCCTTCGAGGAGATGACCCAGTGCAGCGACGGCCATCTGTTCTGTAAGGAGTGCCTGGTGAAGTACGCGCAGGAGGCCGTGTTCGGCTCAGGACGGGTAAGCCGCGCGGGCTGAAATTACACAATAACCGGATCTCCAAATGTCCACTGATCCGCTAGATCCTGAACTGCTGCATGGTTAAATGCTTGAATCTGATTGGTCAGAAGTAGCGCACAACACGAACAATAAATGAATCATAGATTATATATACATTTATGTGTCTAGTGTCAATACGTTATTCATTGCTTTAGTACCAGTTCAGACGCATCACATGATCTAGTAGTAATAATAATAATAATAATAATAATAATAATAATAAGCAGACGTGTTGTTGTTTAACAATGAACAGTATATATACGATTGTGAATGTGGTGACCTTGCTGAATACATTGTAAAGTAGTTTATGGCGGAAGTCTGGTTTGTGTCGGGGCTTCTTCGTACCTCGTGGTGCTTTGGAAAGTCTCTGAGGAGTTCACACGTCGTGGTTTCCCTGTTCAATAACAATCTGTGTTTTTCAGAAAGAGACATTACATGAGTGTTCACCACAATTCAACCAGAACATGACTAAAACGGTCACAACATCGCCTGGCATTAGGGGAATTACATCGTGTGGACACACTGTTTAAATCAATTCTTTTCAATCTTTGCTCTTTGAAATGCCCATGTGTTTGTGGCGAATACGTTTTCAGCATCGTGTCTTAAAAACTTTCGCTTTCAACTCGCTTCTGTTTTTAATTCATTTTGTGGTAAAAATGAAACTTCATCTGCTGGGATTAAACTGGTGTTGATTTAATTACAGAAATTACAAAAGGTGACCAAAGTCAAATCGGGACTTTTTGATGGTACAGAATAACAGAACACAGTCCTGAGAGTAAAAACTCCCTTTATTCCTCTATATAATCCCCTGATACACTGATGCACTTATCCCAGTGTTTATCAAGGTAGAAAGTTTTTCTCATAATCGTCTGAAACTCCTTTAACAGCCCCAACGTGTGTAAATGTCTTTGCGCGAGGTCGGGACTGTACGGGGGTGAAGCGATAACTCCCAGCCAAGTTCCTGTAATGTAATGTGCAAGTGGTGCTGGTGAGTGTGTGTACAGTTCACACACACACACACACACACACACACACACACACACACACACACACACACACACACACACACACAGAGGACTGTCTTCTGCAAGTTGGCAGATTTTTTTTTTAAGGATCAGTTGATTCACTCGCTAACTGTTCACAGGATCGTCATGGCTTTCTTTTAAACGTTTGCACTGTTCTGATGTTTAACTGTGACTGAGAGTCTCATCACCGCACTGCACTTGAAGTCGTCTGTAAATGTCCATCACTTTGTTCTTCTGCTCATGACACAAGTCCCGGTTTGACTTGAGATATATATATATATATACATGTATATGTTACCAAACTTGTCGAATTCTTCAGGGGTTAGCTCTCACCTCTGCTGCGTCCTGACAGCGTTTAACCTCGAGTGTGTTTTGCGTTGCAGTCGGAGTTGAGCTGCATGGACGGCAGCTGTACCTGCTCCTTCCCCACCAGCGAGCTGGAGAAGATTTTGCCGGAGAACATCCTGTGTAAATACTACGAGCGGCAGGCCGAGGAGGCCGTGGCCGCCACCTGCGCGGACGAGCTGGTCAGGTGTCCGTTTTGTAACTTCCCTGCACTTTTGGACAAAGAGATCTCTCTGTTCAGCTGCCCCAATCCCCGCTGCAGAAAGGTCAGTGTGTACAGTAAATGTTTTAAACACGCGCGTTTGAAGCCGTTTGCTCTTTTGGAAGCTGAGACTAGCCACAGGGCCAGAGAGAGAGAGAGAGAGAGAGAGAGAGAGAGAGCAGTTCAGAAAATCAGTTTAAAGGAATAAAAACCGCTGTATTTACACGACATGCAGGAAATAAAAAGACACCGTGTTTTTATGGACTTTTTTGAGTGAGTAAATTGCAGCTTTAGGAGCAACAGCTCGCCTGGGTCTAGACTGAGGGTTGTGGTTGTTCTTAAAACCAGATTTATTCCTTTAATTTAAAATGAGCTGTAATAGTGTTAATGGTAGAAAGGGGGCGTCCTAGATCCCTAGCTGTCTGTCTCAGGGAGAGTCCACACTCAGATCGACTAACGCTCCTCTTTCTCTTTGGAAACGAGACAGATCTTCAGAATTGACACTTCTAGGAATAAAGCTGGGGATCTTCCACTCAGAGTCGTGGTCATAATTACGACATCACACGTTCAGTGCTTAAATTTTATTATTAAACTTTAGGGCTCTGTTTATGTCCTGCACGTTTGTGTGTTCAGTCGTGTTCACATCTTAACAGGAAGTAACCCATCGAGTAAAGAGCAAGTGACTGAATGTTGAAGTGCGCAAACACCACATACAGTACTGTGCAAAAGTTTTGACCCACCCCACATTCCTTCTATATGCCGTTGCTGCTGCTGAGGTTGTTGCATAAACGACCCACTTTTATATATTTACCCTCTGTGCAATGTCTCAAAAACATTTATTCACATTTCTTAAATTCTGTCTACATCGTTTACTTTCATTTAATATGATGAAATAAGGGTGGGTTAAGACTTTTTCACAGTAGTGAAACTTCCACTTTGTATGTTCCATGTGTGGCGATGAATCATGCAGAGTAAAACAGGAAATATCACTTTAAAAGAAAAAAAAAAAAGAAAAAAAATTTTATATATATATATATATATATATATATATAGAAATGAGGTTATTTTTGACGTGCCAAAATGATTTATTTTTCTTGATTATGTTTTATTTGGTATACTTACTCCTAAAAAGAAATTAGTTTTTATATGTAGTTGTGTAATAATTCTACAGACTCGTTGCTGCACACCAACTCACTTCCCGTTTGTTAAACCATAAGGATTGAGGTTTCTTCACATCTTTGATTGACCGACAAAGAACACCGAGTGCATCGCTTTTACTTTTATATGCACTTAGTTCTGGTGAGGTGAAAGTCTTCGACACGGTGAAACTGAGCCAGAAGGACTTTGAGCCGCGGGCGTGGCGGAGTTGAGCTCATGTCTCACACACGCAATGCAGCAGTCATCCAGCCCACCATGCAGCTTTCAGTAAGGGTCATCACGAGCACGAGTCGATCCACAGCGTGAAGTAACTTTACTCAGAGAACAGGATTATCAGCTCCCTGAGTAAAGTTCACCATGGAAGAGGTTCAGCTTGAAGACTGGGGTGAAAATTAAACAGAGAGAGAGAGAAAGGCAGATTGCTTATATTGTAAAATATATACATGTATATTCCGTGTTATATTTATTAGGCTAAAACAGTCATTCTTGATAAAGAAAAAAATCTATAAAATAATAATAAAACTATAATAAAAAACAACAGGATCAAACAACAAACAAAAATTATTTTAAACATTGACGGCAATCAGTGGATTCTGGTGCAAAATCAGCGTTTGTTTATTTGATTTATTTTTATTTGATTTACTACGGAGAGCGACAGATGTTTAAAAGAGTTTATTATGTCTATTTACAGTAAACTTCTGAATTGATTTGGAGTTAAAAGTGTGATGTGATGTATTCTTCGTTCAACTTTAACATCAAGTCCATAAATGTGGCCACTTTTTTTGAGCTTGTTTTGTTTGTTTGTTTCTTAGTGCATAAAGTTCAACAACGTGTCCAGACAGATGTAATGACAGTTAACAGCTCCATCTTACGAAATATTTGCCCGGGTTTATGAAGATTAAACAAGCAAAAAATGTGCAGGATCAGTAAAGCCCTAAACCTGATTAACTGCACACGGTGCCAATATTAAAGATCATATTTCCAGCAGTACATGCGCCTGAAACAACATTCACCCGATGAACGCGTTTCCTCATGGTCAGAGTGAAGCTTTGTGTTTAACGTGCTGTAATGTAAAGCGTCTCCCAGTCCGGCTCAGCGTGGCGTCCGTGCCGCGTCCGTGCCGGGGCAGAATCCTCAACATGGAGGAAGGTTTCAGTTTTTCTTTGATTCACTTGCAGAAAGAGAAACCAGAGAGACGTGCGTAGTGAGGGAGAGATGATCTGTAGCCGTGAGGAGGAAGTGATAGTACGGTTGGTTGTAGTATTCAGTGTGTAAAGTCACAAAGCCGCACTGACACACGTTCACACCAGACTCAAAACACGGTGAGGGCAAATGAATCTAAAACCCGCGCGCGCCCACATGGCCACAGCTACTCCACCCGTGAGCTAGGAGATAAAACGTCGCGCTTTCTTTATAATCCTACAGGCGGCGCACTCCGATTATTACTAGTCCCACACCGGCATCCCGTGTTTTAACTTCATTTGAAGTTAAATGTTAAACTCTTGTATTTGAAGTTTTAAAATTAAGGTTTAAAATTGTGATTGTGTGATTATATCGTATCGGGTGGAGACTGGTGATTCCCGTCCCTAGTACACACACTCGACAATACTCTACTGTACAGGTCGTCCCCGACTCATGATGGAGGTCCGTTCCGGGAGCGTGTTCAAAAGTCGTATTTGCTCTCAAGTCCAACAAAGTGAGTCTTATACGCCTTTGACAAAAATATACAATGTAAAGCAAAAAAAAAAACAACCTTTTGTCACACATTTGGTGTCTTCTTTTCATTGTGTAAAGCTGCTTTGCGACAATGTCAATTGTTAAAAGCGCTATATAAATAAAATTGACTTGACTTGACTTTTGGTTCTGCGTTTATACGAGACCGTGCCCTTAAATCACAAGGGGAATCCTGGTGACCCAGTGGGGTCAGTTGACCTCATCTAAACTCACGGCGAAGAGGAAGGGGAGAGGCAACGCTACATGGTGTTTACTGCGCGCTTGAACAGACATTTTGTCTCAGAGCTGTTTTCCACTGTATGGTGAACTCTGTCTCATTGAGGATTTTCCAAAATTAGGATTCTTCACCATCAGCACAGTTTTACTCCGCCAAACCAGCCCAGACCCCGAAACGCACGCCCCCACACGCACGCCCCTCCCAACACACACACACATAATATACTTGACTTTAGACATTTATACATTAACTTGCACATTGAAAATATTGTATATTTTTGTAAACATTGGTATCTGGTGCACTGCAGTGTACATTACTGTACACGTGAGCTTCTTCCGCGATTTGTTTGCATCATGCTATACATGTTCGTATATCTGCGGTCCGTTCGTAGAAACACAAATGTCCGTACAGTGGGGACTACCTGTACATCGAACTTTTTATATAAATAACTTAACAATCATCTGACACATTTTTTTATTTCTTTTAAGCATGTCTTAATATTTTTGCCCTCTGCTAATCCTGATGTCGACCTAAAAATTGTTCTAGGCCGCGTTCTGATAAATTTCAGTGTGATTTCCGTAGGTTTTTTCGTAGCTTGACGCGCGCCTCCACGGTAACGTGAGCACACGTTGCGGCGACACAGACCACAGAAACTGTGACCGGTTCCGCCTATAGCAACACATTTACGGTGTCTTCTTCTGCGCTTCTTTGTTTGAATTGAGTTGAACATCGTACTGAGCGTCTCCTCCAGCGTCTTCTCCCATGTCCGAGTTGCAGTGATTTCAGTAAAAGTAACTGTTAGTTCTCAAACCCCAACAAGGTCGTCTGAGTTACCACTGTTTATAGGACGCCAAAAGAAATTACACCAGAGAGTGGCGAAGAGACGCAGGACACAGAGAGGAAACCCCGCCGCCAGCTAGTGCTTTGGCGGTGTGATGAAGGTACTTGCGTGGCCTTTAATGAGATGTAATGTGAAACCACGCAGCACCAATGGACAGTGTTGGATTCTGTGTAAATCACAAAACCTTGAACAGCATTTGAGGAATCGTGAGCTTGTAGGATTTTCCTGTTACGCATGAGAGAGTGTGTGAGCCGTTGGTTTTCTGTTGTTTTATCTGAGCCGCATGTGGGAGGACTCATCTGCAATGTAGCAGGCAGCGTTAGGAGAAAGGGAGTCGTCTCCGTACGAGCGACACTGCATTACTCAACCCGGTGAACCTCAGAAGAGTGCCGGGACCTGGGGAGTCCTAACGCCTCACAATTTGTCCTCCCACTCTGCTACTTTTTTTCTCTACCTTTCTTTTTTTTCAGTAAAATGTCATGATTTTTTATTATTTTTTTTTTTTGTAGTACGTAATTAGCCCACCGGATGGCAGTGTTGATCCATTATGAGGCCGAGTGTCGCCTCGCCCAGTTCCACAGCTGCCTCTGATTACACACTTCCTCCCCCAGACATCCACTCCACCCCTGCTGTACCTTCACCCCCGGAGAGAGAGAGAGAGAGAAACACGAGGCACCTCCATCATCATGGTCCTGGCTACTCCTGGTCAATTTATTACTCTCAGGCCAGGCCTCCATTTTGTTTCTCTCTCTCTCTCTCTCTCTCTCTCTCTTCCTCTTCTGCGCGTCACAGGACAGAGGAAAGAGGAAATGGCGAGCAAAACAGGGTGGCTTAAGTTTCATCTCCTGACCCATTTTCTCTTCCTTTTTTTCTTCCTGGCCGACTTTACGCCATCCTTATGAAGTGTAACGAACAACACAGTTCAGCTAGATCTGAGACACATCCTTTCACTGATATATATATTTTTTTTTGCTTCTTTTTCTTTTTTTTCTTCACCAAAAATGTGCAAACTGCACAGAAAACTCTGAACTCTGTGTTCTCTGACTCCTTGAAGCTTTTGACTTTCAGCTTCCATAACCTCGTGTATTCATATTAAACATTTCGCTCTAACAGAAAGGTGGACACACACACACACGCGCGCACACACACACACACACACACACACACACACACACACACACACACACGTAGACTGGTCAGCTTAAACCCTAAACCTCCCTGTCGGTGATCTGCGGCCCTCCTCGTGCATTAGACGGACCGGCGTTATATAACCGACACTTTCATCGCCTATAGCCCCACCCCCTTCACCTATTACCGGCCTCCGATTGGCCGATATCAAAGCCTTGAGATTTGAAATGCCCTGCCGTTGATATTTGCTCCAGATCTGGTTTCTTGTATAAAATATTTAGCTTTACACAGTTTTAAAAAAATTCTTTACTTTAAATCTGTCATACGGTTTAAAAGCTTCAACTAGGAGCGAAAAAAGGCTGTAGATTTCTTTTTTTTCCCCTTATCTTAACAATGAAATTAAATGAAACATCTTCACACTTTTGATTTCAGATTTCCTTCTTTCTCGTGCTAGCCTCATGCCTTTTAAGGTATCATAACGATGCCGGTTATGAAGGTTAATAAGGAGATCTTGTCATCGCCCGATTTCACTCAGACCCACCTTTAGTTTCATTTCTGTCATCCCCTGATTCTGTATGTGTGTGTGTGTGTGTGTGTGTGTGTGTGTGAGTGTCCACCAGGCTGCTACAGACCAGCACTCTTACACAGAGAGCGAGCGAGCGAGCGAGAGAGAGGTAGAGCGCAGACTGCAGCGGCAGCAGCTCCCCAATCAGAGGCGCTGCTAATGTCTTCTTCTGCCATATAAGGTCTGATGCTGCTGCCTCCTTTTTTTTTCCGCTGGCTAGGGGGAAACGCCACAGAGAAGAGCAGAGACACGGCAGGCTTTTGCACGCTTGTGCATTTTTAACACTGCGTACGTTGATCGCAGGCTGCCAGAGTTAGAAACCTGTTACAGGAAGACCCGCGTTCATTTCACACGATTCCGACCCGAACCATTTCCTCACTCCATCACAGCCCGAGGCCAGGCGACTCGAGGCTTAGCTATGAGAACACGTCACTAACTGCAGCAGCACCCTGACCCAGTGCGTCTCCTGATAAAGGTTTTGCCGTTATATCCGTTTTCATCTTGTGTTAAAAACGGGGGGGCGGGGGGGGGAAGCATCAGACAAATCTGACTAGTAAAAAAGAGAGAGAGAGGTTGGTACATGCAGACATCCTGCGTGGTTGAGACAGTTCCTGCTCTAGGTGTGCTTTGTCCCCTGATAAAGACATTTTGTCATTATCTTTCAATCCAGCCTTTGGTTTGAGTCGCGGTTATAAACTCCAGCGTGTGGTATCCCTCGACATGCCAGCGGAAAACCGGTAGTTTTTCTCTCCAATCTGTGAGCCGAGACGAGGACAGAGAAGCCAAACAAATATATCAAGCTGATGGGCCACTGGAAGTGTGTGAGCCTGAAACTTAGAACATGGTGGGTGTGTGTGGAACATGATGAAGCTTAGCTGACCAGGAAATGGAGCAAAAAAAAGAAGTTAATGGAAGTGCAGGTTCTGAGTACGTCGTCTCGACCTCTTATCACCAGCACCTTCTATAGCATCCAGGAAGTGGCCGTGTGGTTTAGAGGTGTTTCTTCACCAGGCTGATGTCACTGTTGTATTTTTAGTCGTGCTATATAAGCGAAGGTGCCAGGATGGTAACGTCTCTCAGACAGTCATGCAGGTTCGCTGTCCTCATCACCTCCTTCATGCTCCTGTGCTGCATGTGTGTGCGATTGCCGGGTGGATTTACAGTCTCTGTACTTTACACTAACTGATTACTGTTTTTACGCTTCGAGTGAACGAGAAATGACTTTTTTTCTTTTTCTTTTCTTTTTTTTTTTGGAAGACATTGCCCTTGAACGAACATGAACTACACAAGTCTACTGATGCGGCACATAAGGATTTATTTATACCATGTCCGGCCAACATAAAGTCAAACACTCGCCTTGGCTTCGATTAGTAGTTCATGTGTGAAAATGATTCTTCATGCTCTCAGCACCTTCAGGTCGTCAGCTGACGTTATTTTATTGCCCCATAATGTGGTGGGACCTTCTGATCACTTGTTCATTGAATACTTTCACAGCTTTTTGTTTTTGTTTTTTAACCATGTGCCTTTTTTGATCACATTTCTTGCACAACGTTTACGGTTCAGCACGATCTTTCCAGGGTTTGATAATGCATTGAAGGTGTCTTAACCTATTTCCAGTCATTTCTCTTAAAACCTCCTTAGTTGTTTTCGTTTCCTTGATTTTTTTTTTAATTATTTTTATTTTTTATTTTTTTTGACCCAGCCAGTGTATATGAACAGTTTTTATTTTGTATGTTTGTTTTAAGGTTTCTAAGCAGTATCAGCGGTGCCGAGCTCGAGGCCTATTTCTACTTTTAAACATGTGTTTCTTGAGTTGTTTACTGGTTCAGCTTGATTGAACAGTTTTCTCCTGGTCAGGTCTGACATTATCCTGGCTCTGCTGGGGAAGGACGCAGGAATACACCCCGGAATACCTGCCAGTACACGACATGACATCATTCATACACTCCTTCACACCTAAGGGCGGTTTAGCATAGCCTGCTATATGTTACCATGTGGACTTGGGAAGGACCTGGGAAACCTCATATTAGTTTGTTTTAAATAGTGATTTAAACATACAGTGCTGTCTAGAACATCTCGAGCCACGCCTTATTTCTTCAGATTGAATGAAATGAATTGGGTAGGTTTCCACCAGAGACACCGATCGCTGCTGTAGTTAAAGCGAGGTCTGCTCTGCTAAACCCAGCTTTAGATTCGTGTCACTGACTTGGCCTGTGTCTCTGTACTAACTTAGTCGTGTAAGAAGCCTCACTTTAGATTCATCATTATGCCGTCTGTATGCCCAGCCCAAAGCTGAAAATATAGTCTCCTACCCAGATTCCCGTGAAACCTGTCATACACGCGAAGAGGAAATGACTCAGAAAAGCGTGCAGGTCCAGGTTTGTTACATACACGCACAGTGCAGTACAGAATATGATGTTTACGGTTAAGTGTTATCCGTGTCATACGTCCAGGTTATATTCGTTCCACCTGGTATTTGTCCCCCTCTAGTTTTAGCATCTTGTCCCTCCCTTGCCGTATTGTTGATCTCCAGCAGGGGGCGCTCCCTCATCGCTTTGGTGTTGAAGCGCAACCCACCCCGCCCATCTCTCTTGCTTGTGTCTGCCTGGCTTTTGTCCCGGTTAGTAAAGAAGAGACAGATGCTCAGTAATGTAGCTGCTTTACATTAATGTTTAGGTTCTTTAGTTTTGTTTTAAAACCTAGTTACACCCCATTACATCAGTGAGAAGTGTGTGTGTGTGTGTGTGTGTGTGTGTGTGTGTTTAAGATGGAGAATCGATTGAGTCTGTCATTTCATAATCTATAGGAACCATGTGCTTTAAGTCCATTCTGCTTCACCTGAGACTGGTGTAGATGTGTGTACAGGGACATGGACGTCTCCCGGAGACTCCCGAGCTGTCAAATGTCAAGGGATTAGACTTCACCTTCCTCCATCTTTAAATATTGATGTCTACCAGCATTTAGTTAAGGGGAGTGGTTACTAGGCAACTCGGCAGACGCACTTATTAGACTGTGTGTGTGTGTGTGTGTGTGTGTGTGTGTGTGTGTGTGTGTGTGTGTGAGTGAGAGTGAGAGAGAGAGAGAAAGGAGCTGGTGTGCTTCTATAAAGTGTGTGTGTTCTTGCTTGAACAAACAGCAGCAGTAGAATATATATGAAGCGTCCAGCGCAGGCCGTGGATCATAAGCTCCTCATGCGAATCTCCTGCAGTAAGACGATTCGCAATAACGTGTGAACCGCGTGGGCGTCCCTGTGGTATTTCGGCGGCGCCCTGCTTCACACACTCTCACCGAGAGGCAGGGACAGATGTCCCCTGCAGTCAGCTGAAAGGCAAAGCTTTGTAGGCAAGCGTGACTAAAACAGAACAGATGAAATACTCCGTCTCCAGGCAACCCGGGGACGGGCGCAGGCAGAGACCGGTCGCGCGGCAGGACGAGCGACCGTGAACTCATGGGTTTCAGATTTGTTTAGGCATTTACTGTACTCTAACTCTCATAACGCTGGCACGCAAATCAGCACCGGTGTCCCAGCATTGTTCTCCTGTCCAAACGCGTCAAGCCCGCTGCCTGGTTGCCTGACAGACGAGTCGCGTTCGTACGGTATCCATACGAACGCGTCATGTTTGTTTACTGCTAATGCGTCCCTGTGCTTTTAACCCGCGCGGGCCTTTTTTCCTAATGGGTTTCCTGCTAATATCAAACGACTCCTAGGATATAAAAGACAAAAGCCCGTGGCTCAGACACAATGCTGGGAACTCGAGTCGCTTCCTCGTGCACAAACAAAAAAACTCTAATGTTGATCCGAATAATGAGTGGTAACACAGCTGGAGCGCTCGGCTTTAAATATACATACAGTGGATATATGACGCGTTCAGCTGATGACTTTTTCTTTTTTCTTTTTTTTATTTTAATGTGGAGGTTTGTTTGTGTCCCCTTTCCTCAGGAGAGCTGCCGGAAGTGCCACGTGCTGTGGAAGGAGCATGCGGGAAAGACCTGCGAGCAGGTGCTGGAGAGGGATGAGATCCGGCTCCGGGTGGCTTTGTAAGTACCTGCCTCGGAGGAAGAAACAAAACGGCACAGACAATGTTTTCACTAATTAATGTACCACAGGGACGATCATCATCATCATCATCATCATCATTAGAATTGACTCCGTACAGTTAGACAGACACTTTGGATGGACAGAGTGCTGCGGTGTGATAAAGGAAAACAGAATGTAAGTCTGAGTCAAGCTCCGTGTCCAGTGGAGCTAAAATGGCCTGGTCTGGTCAGGATGTGGAAGAACACGGCTTCCTTCCTGCATCTGGTTAAAGGAAACAGCAGGTCCAGTCCAGAGGCGGCTTATCCTGTTTACCTCGCACCTTTGACACCTTTTCTTTTTTTTTTCTTTTTTTTTTTTACTTCTCGCCCCCCTTACAGGAAATCCATCTACATTGTGGTTAAACTGAATGTTCTTTTTCTTCTCACACTATCGGTGTTTGTATGTGCCCGGTCTTGATGTTGATGATGTTGATGATGATGATGATGATGGTGGTGGTGATGTTATGTAAACGCGCTTGTTGCTTGTGTTTGTGTGTTGCACGCCACAGCGAGGAGAGGATGACGGCGGCCCGCGTCCGGAAGTGCCATAAGTGTTCGGCGGGTCTCGTCAAGTCCGAGGGCTGCAACCGAATGTCGTGCCGATGCGGCGCCTTCATGTGCTACCTCTGCCGCGAGCCCATCAACGGCTACAACCACTTCTGCCAGCACGCGCGCTCACCCGGCGCCCCCTGTCGCCAGTGCAAGAAGTGCTCGCTCTGGACGGATCCCACGGTAAAGTCACGTGTCCCGCGTTTCCCTAAAGTGGAAAAACATTAGAGACAGCAAGTCCATCTCTCTGTCTCTCTCAGTTCAGTTCAGAAGAGCTTTATTGGCATGAATGTTAACAGAAGTATTACATTGTTGCCAAAGCAATTAGAAAACATTAATTACATTATAATAATATCAATCTTACTTTATAAACCTATATAAACTTATAAACCTATTAGATATGAAAGAATATCATGTTAAGTAGACACGAACAACCCCCCCCTAGAAAATAAATATATATATGAACAAATAAGTAAATATAAATAAAATAGTAGTAATAAAAAAATTTATGAAATTTATACACATATACATACATACATACATACATACACATATATATATATATATATAAAACATCAATATTAACAATAACAACTATCTGAACAGTATTGATATCATTTCATTTATTTATTCCTTTATTTTTGTTATGAACGTTCAGGTTGCGCTGTGTCTCACTGTCTCTCAGACTCTCACACTCGGACACATATGTTGCAGCGAGGGGAGCAGTGCGACCTTCTCCTAAAAATATTCTCATTTTTTCACCTTCTGTTAATTTGGAAAAATTTGGGATTTTATAGGTAATGATCTCAGTGAAGGTCTTCCTTATATGTTGATATTTTTGGCAGTAAAGAAGGAAGTGCATCTCTGTCTCGACCTCACCGCCTGTACACTGACCACACACACACACACACACACACACACACACACAGTCTCTGCTCTCTGTGCTCCAGGTTCTCCTGTGTCTTCCCGTCTCCACAGCCAGACGGTGCTCACTCAGCCTGTACCTGGTCAGGATCTGTCTCTGCTCGGTGTCTCTGCCGGTTCGTCCTCTCTCTCTTTAGGGCCCGATAGCAGTGCAGTCTGGACCGGGTTTGGGTCTGACTGTCCCAGTGCTCCAGATCATCTCTCCTCATCTGATCAGTGATGTGTCTGATTCTGATGAGACTGTGCTGAGCGGTGCTGCTCTGAGACTGCAGTGTGTTAGGGGTTAGTGTGTTACTGAGTCTCAGGACCGGCTGACAGAGGGGGCGGGGTTTAGGGTCGAGCTCTCGGGTCCTCAGTGCTTCGTACCGCAGGGTGTTTTCATTACTCACTTTAAGATGTTTATAGAATTTTACTGCTCTCTTTTGTTCGGCTATAATCAGAGGGATTCGCCCTAATTCTGCCCTGCATGCGTTGGTTGGTGCTTTTCTCTGAACTTTGAGGAGATTCCTACAGAACTCTGCATGCAGGGACTCTGTGGGACGTTTGTCCCAGCGAGTGTAGTCGTGTTTACTGAGTGGAGCCCAAACCTCACATCCGTACAGCGCAATAGGCGCAATGACGCTATCGGAGAGTTTACACCAGATTCTAATTGGGACGTGTTTCTTGATTGCATGCGACAGTGCATTCACTCCCAGATCAAAGCCTCCGGAGGCGCTGAGTTTCAGTCCCAGGTAGTCACAGTGTAACGCGTGCTCTAGGGCGGAGTTTCCCAGAGTGAACATGTGTCTGCTTTCCTGAGATCTGGCCTTTTTTTGGAAGATGACAATTTTGGTTTTGGCCAGATTGACTGTCAGGGCCCAGTTCTGACGGTACCGCTCCAGCAGGTCCAGGTGCCGCTGTAGGCCGTGTTCAGTGGGAGACAGCAGCACCAGGTCGTCTGCGTAGAGCAGAAATTTGACTTCCTTATTGTTTAGAGTCCAGGAGCTGCAGATTGTTCCAGTAACACCGCTAACTCATTGACGTAAATATTGAACAGAGTTGGACTCCGGCTGCAGCCCTGTCTCACCCGGCGCCCTGTCTCACCGCGCCCCCTGTCTCACCCGGCGCCCTGTCTCACCCGGCGCCCTGTCTCACCCGGCGCCCTGTCTCACCGCGCCCCCTGTCTCACCCGGCGCCCTGTCTCACCCGGCGCCCTGTCTCACCGCGCCCCCTGTCTCACCGCGCCCCCTGTCTCACCCGGCGCCCTGTCTCACCCGGCGCCCTGTCTCACCCGGCGCCCCCTGTCTCACCCGGCGCCCCCTGTCTCACCCGGCGCCCCCTGTCTCACCGCGCGCCCTGTCTCACCCCGCGCCATTGAGTGAAGTATTCTCTCCTTTTGTTGCCGGGTTTTATGCTGCATTTGTTGTTCAAATAGATGGACTTGATGATGTCATATACTTTACCCCCTACACCACTTTTTAAAACCTGATAAAATAATCCTGTGTGCCATATCGAATCAAATGCTTTTTAATGTCTACAAAACATGCAAAAATGTTGGTATTGCCTTTTTGGTGAACATGTTGGTTGATTAGGGTGTGCAGGGTGTAAATATGATCAGTGGCGCGATGGTTTGGTAAAAAGCCGATCTGATTCTTACTCAGGACGCCGTGTTCGGTAAGGAAGGCCTGGATCCGGGCGTTGGATGATGCAGCAGAACATCTTCCCCAGATTACTGCTCACACAGATGCCCCGGTAGTTGTCCGGGTCTCATTTATCTCCACTCTTATGAATTGGGGACATCAGCCCCCGATTCAAGCAACTCACATTATTTTCATGATTTAATAGATCTCCGTGTCTTAGGCTTTGAAAAATCTTTAAAGAAAGAAAAAAACCTATTACTGGTTCCTACAGGGAGATTAACAGGAGCTCCGGTGAAAACACAACATAAGCATGGTGTACGATCTCTGTATTTGGCTTGAGATGGTACAAAAACAGGAGTCATCTTTTAAAGTCATGCTTTAGGACATTTTGTACAACCTATAATATGCCTCACGCGTTCATCGAGCCGAATGTGGACAGAGGACCCTGTGAAAACTTTAACATCCTGTGAGAGGTGTTGAGTTTGAAAGCAATTTATTTCTAAAATTGACTCAATACTAATTATCTTAAAGATTACACTGTTTAGATTAAATACAGTAATTTATTTCGGTTACATACATAAATTTGATTATGTAACATATTGATAAAACATTTTGTAAAAATCAGTTGAATGATTGTACTTAAGAAAGCAATTGAAGCATTCATTTCTGAGCATGGTAAGAATCAATCGTGTCTGGTGTGAAAACGCCTTTAGTCTGTATTTTTGTCGTTTTTCACTTTGCGAGTGTTAGAGTTTAAAAATATAATGAACTTTAAATATGAAGTTCACAGCGAGCGAGAACTCGATCAACTGTTCACTCAGTATTCCAGCGATAATATCATGGAAATATCGGCAGATTTACTCCTCCAGTGAATGAAACGCTCAAAGACTCACCCGAGTAAAAACCGAGCACATTCACGACTGTTCAGACTCGATGCACATCTTATCGTCCTGCTCTCCTCATTAAAACCCTGTCGGACGTGACTTAAAAAAAAAAAAAAAAGATTTTTGATAAACCATGAATTTTTCAAGCGCTTGTACACATCACTAATTTTCTCACACACACACACTTTTCTTTTCTTAAACCAACAGCGATTCAGTTTCGTTCCTCGGATCAGCACCAGGACCCGTGCCATGTCGGTGGAAAGGGATAATCTGAGCTCACCTCACCGTGGTCTTTCCCTAAGCTCTATTCAGCGCTGTCTGCGTGCAGTCTGCTCTCCAGGGCTTCTTACGCACTGCAGTAATATGATACACACCGCCACAGAGCTGCATTTATTGCGTCAAGTGGTTAGACTTTTGAAAAAAGCATTTCTGTATACAGGTGCAGCTTGTTCCAGGGTGAGCTGCACATACATAGCTATATATATATCCGCATAAATGATGCTTGTATGACAGCAGTGTGTATACATCCAGGCTCATTACCTCCTGAGTAGTGACTGTTGTATAACAAAAGATAAACACTGCATGTAATTTATGGCTTGAGCTGATCCCCGAGAGTGCAGAGGTCTGCGCACGTTAACGCTGTGGCTGTGAGCTTCCTGTGTAATGGATGAGCTCCTGTTGTTGGTTTCTAACTCTCCTCTCTCTCTCTCTCTCTCCTTCCAGCAAGATGACGAGCGAGTCATCCAGGAGATCCAGAAGGAGGGTGAAGCCGAATTGAACAAGAAGAACAATCAGTCAGGTGACCCTGTTCAGCCAGTGTTCTGTTTATACCTTTCAGGTCTTTGTGATGTAACGTTAGTAGTGATAACTCCTGATGTTGCTCTGCTTCAGACTCCGCCGGTAAAAGAGTGGGTCCTCCTCCTGAACCCACCCCTCCAAAAAGGCCCCGGGCGGAACAGGCTCCGGCCCCCAACGCCGCCCCGCAGGGCGTGCGCCCCCCTCTGTTCCTCCCTCAGGTGCTGCTCCCCGGCCCCCAGCGGCTCTTCCTGCAGCCCGTCGCCGCCCCCTACGTGCCCCAGCTACCCAACCTGCCTCCTCTCAACTACAACGTTCCCAACGCCAACTTCGACTTCAACATGCCTATGCACTATGGCCCTCCACATCGCTTCTTTAGGGGTCTCTGAACACTCTGTGATGTTGACACCTAGACTTGGACTAAACCATGTTTTGCTCCAGAATCTACTATCCTATAACCTCAGCCCCTCATTCTATTCACATTGATTTATTATTTTTTTGTTGTTGTTGTTTTTATGATGATGATGATTTTCTTTCCCCCTTCCTTCCTTTTCTAGAGTGTGAAAAAAAATCTACCCTGTTTAAATCTTTTCATTTCTTTACCATTATTATATTTGGACAAATCACATTATGCTCATGCACACAAAATAATCTGTCCAATGATTTTTTTTTTTCTTTCTTTGAATAAAATGTATTGGGTGGATTCAACCCCCCCCCCCCACCCCACCCAAAGATAAGGAGGGATTTAAACATAACCTGGAATAAAGACACTGTACATCCAGTAGTTATTTCTTAATGATGGGTTTTTTAAGGCTTGTCGTCTAGGATTATAAAAATTCTGAGCTTTAGATCTTTTTAAGAAATTGAATCTGTTTAAAAAAAAATAATAATAAAAATCAATAATATCTCCTTTATTCCTTTTCCTCGACTTTAGCCCAGGCCATGAAATCTTACGAGGGTGAGTCAAAAATGATCCGCACTCCCGTTATCAGCGCTTTCCGTTCGAGGCTCCCGTCTACATCAGGTCGTTTGTAACTGTGGTGCCAGTTGATTGGATTTTTATGGTCTGAGTGTGTGAAATTCATCAACGCTTACAGTTTTCTGGGCTTCTCAAGGGCCAGAAGTATTGGAACACGATCAGGAAAAAGGTTCAACAATCAACAGCGCTCGTTACAGCGAGACGCTTATTGAAGACTGTCGAGACTCTGAGGTGTTAAAGCGTCCTCCCCATAGTCCTGATCTCACTCCATCAGACTGTCGCCTGTTCGGTCCCCTGAAAGCAGAACTACAGGGACAAAGATTCACTTCTGATGAAGAACTGAAGACGGCGGTGCATTCGTGGCTCACAGCTCAGACTAAACATTTGGTAATGAGGGAATACAAAAGCTCGTTGACCGACAGACCAAGTGTAATGAAAAGCGAAAAAGATTATGTCGAAAAATGATGTATTAGTCTAATTCCCCAGCCAGAGAGCGGATCATTCCTGCCTCCCCCTCGTATATCTCCAGCCCAAACCGGTACCGCTCGAACGACCATTCTGACTAACACAGCTCGGGGTTTTTGGTGTTTTTCCCATCTGGTTATTTCTTTATACATCTCTTCCGGCCAAACCTCATTTGAATCACTGATATGAATCTAGTCCTACACTGTTCCTCTTTAGTTTTTATTTCTTTTCTTTTTTTTTTTTGCATATTTGTCTGATCTTCCTTTGAAGTTGTATTTCAAGGAAGCGTGACTGGTTGCCTGGTTACTGTGTGAGGACTGAAACATGACGTGCTTTATGAAAATGATCAGCGCTGTACTGATGCGATGAGGCTCGACACAAAACTGGACTTCATTACCGTTCTAAAAGTTTAACATTTCTTCAATAACTGCACATCCCTGAGTGTTTTATTCCTCTTCTACCACTTTATTTTTTATTAATAAACAACATGTACTGCTTTTCAGCCGGCTACTGTTAATGTGACGGAGTGTCTGCTAAAGGTCCCTGTTATGTTCTACAGCTATAAACCACATTCTCTCACCAGACTCTCTTTTTAGTCTTTCTTGAAGTTAATAAATCCGGCTTGTCATGTTAATAAGAAACCGTGAACTCCTCTGTCTTGAAGCTCTACCTCTGAAGATCTGGAGTCTCTTATATAAAACAAATCTGACTTGAGGATTCAGTAACACTGGGCCTCGGGAGACGAATATTTCAAACTTAGAAATGTCATTCTGCTTTGTGTCATGTGACCTCCAGGCTTCCTGGGCCTGTAGCGTGGCTCCGGGCCCCTGCGGACAAACAGCCTCCGTCATTCAGGGCCCAGATAAAGAACAAGCGAGGCACAGACTGCTGGATCTCCTCCCTCCCTCCAGCACGGCTCTCCATCAGAGATTCCGCTTTAAGCGGTGTAACCTGAAACCTTGTGGTTGGTACAGAAGAACTTTGCTTTATTCCTGTGGCCTCGAAGGTGCGAACCTCAGGTCTGTGTGCGTGTGCGCGCTTGGTGGGTTTCATCCTGGTGCTCCGGTTTCCTCCCACATGTGAAGTAGGCTATAGTGCTGGTGTGCTCGCTCGTGCCTCCAGTGGATTGGCACCATGCCTTTAGTGCCCTGGGATAAACAGGCCGCCGATACGCGGTATAGAGACTCGGCGAGGGCGTATACTTCAGTCCCCAGTAAACACCTTTGGGTCTAACGTGGACCTCTAGCCTCCTCTCCAAACATCAGCACTTGAGCTCAGTAATGCTCTTGTAACTGGATGAACAAACACAAAAACGCAGACTCCAACATCTAGTGGAAAGCCTCCACAGAAGACTGGAGCACATTCTAACTGCAAGAAGGAGAATAAACCAGAAGTGAGATGTTTAATAAACAGCCATACTGTTTACTGTAATCCTGGGAAAAATTCAAATTTTTTTATTTTGACCTGGTGTGTACGGTCATATTTGAATTTTCTGAATAACGAGCTCCGATGCCGAGGTGTGTCTGACCCATGTGGTATTGCAAATGTAATATTTGAATAAATTTTGGTTACGTTTTTATAGTTATGTGTTCACAGAGAATATACAGAGAGGGAGGAAAAAAAAAAAAAGATCTCGCATTTGTTTTTTATTTTTCACCAAAATGCATTAATGTAAACTTTTGGACTAAATGGCGGACACCACCAGAGGTCCTGCAGAGCCACGCCCTGAGGAGGCGGAGTTACTCACTGGTGTAAAGAAAAACTCAAAACCTTGTGTTTTTAATGTCAGTGGTTTTAATGTTATGGCTGATCATTGTATTTGGGAACCCCCCCCTCACACACACATAATGATTGGGTTACTCGGATTAAGTCGAACCTGGAGCTGGGATTGATCGTAAGCATGCGGTGGCTCAGTTTGAAACTCTTGACTTCCATCTGTTGTCGGGGTCACGAGGTCACGCCTGCAGGTATGGAGGCTCCTGAGGCTCCTGAGGCTCCTTGGCAGCTTGCTGACCGTCTGCCCGAAGCCCGAGACCCTCCTGAAACCGGAGCCCTGCTGGAGCCCTGCCTTTCATCCTGCAAGCTGTCTCGGCCTCCTAAGCCGTTAAACCCAAGGTTACGTCTTGGCGTGGAGAAGCGTGCGGTTTTTGAGCGTTAAAGGCACGTGTGTGTGTGTGTGTGTGTGGCTTTATTACCTCCGGTTTGTGAGGCGTGATGATGATCTCTCTTGCTGAAGCATGTACAAGAGATGTATGCATGTATGCTTTTCTTCTCTTTTAAGGACGTCTAACGCGTCATCACTGAGTCAATCATGTCAACTGCAGCGTTTACATTTGTGTTCAGGGACCCTAAAGGCAGTGTTTATCATTTTTAACTGTTCCTACTAGCCGTGTCTTTTGTCCTGTCTGTGTTCCTTCATGTGATTTATAGGACAGTGATGTTTCAGAACCCCCCCCCCCCCACCTCCTCCTCCCCCCACGGGCCACATGGCCTCTATTCGTGACCATCGTATGTTTTCCTAATGATGCTTTGGCCAGATAAAGCTAATGTCCATTATGCTAAGGGTCATGAGACGCTGGTGATGCACCGCCGCGGAGCCTCAGGGGTGGTGAGATGTAGCATGACGGTCTTTGATTAACTTCCTGGGGTCAGACATGTGATCAGTGCAGCTGCTGCGCGTTTCTCATGCGTCCATTAGCTGAAGAACCAGAAACCGCGTGAAGACGACGGTGTGAGCACTCCGTGTGCGCACATGGGCTCCTATGTTCCTCACCCCCCTTTCTGTCCCCCCTTTTGTCTTTCTTGTCGGTTTGTATTTGGTTGTTGCATAATGGAAAAACTTTTGGCACCCTTTCAGATGGTGTTTTTTTTCGAGGCCTTTGAGTTGACACGCAGCTCGTCGTCAGCTGATCCTCCCTTCCTGTTGGACTTCACTGAACTCCTTTTAGGTTTTAACCTGAAGGCTGCTCTAACTCTCCCTCACTTATTTGCTTTGGTTAGATCGTGTAAATCCAACACCAAAGGATACGGTGTTGCCTGAACTCCATCTGCGCTCCTGGTTCACACTAATTACAGGCCAGGACGGAACGATCCATCGTACCGAGTCTCGTGAAGTCATGTTCAGTCTCGATCTGGAGCTTATTGAGATAATTACTGTGAGATGTCTGTTTCCACCACCGACCACCCCCTTGTTTTTAGAATGCATACAAAACACACACACACACACACCAGCCTCTTAAACTGACACACTCTTGGTTTCCATGGAAACGTTAGTCCATGATGGCTGGCTGCCTCTAGATTATTTAACCCTTTCAGGATTATTATCCTTATTTATTTATTTATTTATTTTACCCCAGGCTGCTCCACCCGGTCACGCTCCGGCTTTATCTTTAAACCACATCTTTAACCGCTTGGTTTATTACAGCATGCAACATGATAAGATCACAGACTGAACATAAATCGAAGCATTTTAATTATAAATATACATGAATTTATGCTCGCATTAAAACCACTCACTCGTGTTTGATGTTTTTTTTTTTCTTTTTTTTTTTTTTGCCTAAATCGATATTTTAATGAGATAAATATCCATTAAGCGCTCCGTCACTAATGTATAGCGCATATGTTGCGTGGAGCGTGGACCCCTGGGGGCGCTGATCATTAACCTCGCTAACATTTCGCAGCCTGTTTTGGGCCTCAGCGCAAAGTAAAGCAGATTAAAGGCCCGCTCTGGTGGGTGCTTCTTTATTGGGTTAGGCGTCTCCCCGCAGGAGGAGGAGGAGGAGGAGGAGGGGAAGAGGCCGTTTGGACAGAAACGTCTCAGAGTTAAACAGAACAGTTCTAAGGCTTTATAAAGTCTCGCTGTCCACCGTCGATGCAAAACGATCATTATTATAAATGTGGATGTGTCGCGTAACAGACTGCGATTAGTCGGGTATTAATTAGGGACGTGATGGATGAGTTTGGAAATCGCGAGCCAACTGCGGCTCCGGCAATAACGCAACACAAAGGCTGCATTGATGAACAGAACAGTGGCCAGGAAAGCAGGAGGGAAAAAAAAACTTTTAAAAATCTGCTCTCAGGAGCGACCTGGGTCGTGTGGAAACGCTCTCGCTGCTCCTGAGCTCCACTGGATAGGGTGCCAAAACAAACTCAGGAAGGTCCAGTCATACATCAGTGAGTTTAGAGGGCAGCAGCCTGACTAAGCCACTCCCCACACACACACACACACACACACACGTTCCTTAATGGTTCTACCTTTATTAATAACCGGACCTGTTGATGCGTCTCTGCTGCGATCACGCTGTGCGTACAGTGAGAACAAACGACAACAAACCCACAGGAGTTGTTTTTCATAATCCAATTTATCATTATTTTTTGTACCCATGGCACATGAAGAGGAAAAATAAAGCAACCATAATATATATATATAAAAAAAAAAAACAATATATAAAAAAAAAGGAAGTCAGTAAAGTTTTACAAAGTATAGTATGTATGTGGAATGTTGTGTTTATTTCCAGTATGACCAGTAAGGCACAGTCATTACCACTCCCTTGTATGAACGCGTGATCTGGTGATCAATCACAAACCCTACTGATGTCAGGGCAGGTTATATGCTTTTGCAAACTACTTTACTCTACGTTACTAGATGTGACTGATGACACGTGCGGTGTTCGTGCGGTTGCACCGTCGTCCTCACCGAACCGCATTTTTATTATTATTATTATTATTATTATTTCCAGGCTTTTTCTAAACAGAACCAAGCAGCTGATTTGGGGTCGACTGGTGCGCGTGTCAGATCGACAGACTGACCTACGACCCTTTAATTAGAAACTACTGACACAGTGCAAGCGAACAACGAGTCTACTATGCAAATGTTTTACCGCAACATCAGAACTTTATTATTTAAACCAAATCGGATGATCTTCATCCCATCTCACTCCGGGATCGTTAGTGGCGCTCGCGCTAGATATTACTTTCAATAGTAAATATACATTTAATAATAGGATCTCTCTTTCTCTGTATATAGATTTATATATTTCATGTGTTTGGTGTAGATATTTATTCCTCCAATTTGTAGATAAAAGGTGTATGATAATGTCTGTGCCTTCTAAATTAAAACTTGTGCAGTTGTGTTGTTTTTCCAGTTTAGACAGAGTTTTTAGCGCATTTTCATGATCACCCCTCCCCCTCCCCCTCCCCCTCCCCTGATTCCCCCTTACGCAGTGGGGAGACGCCCTCCCGCTTTAACCCGTCCAGGTGGGCCTTAATTTACTATAAATAATCGCATTGAACCTGCAATCTCATACTGGATCAAACAGATCAGAAACAGCCTTGTATCTGAACAAACACTAACAAACCCTTGAGGTGCAGCATTAACACTCCCATCGGCATCAGGACGTGAATCCGGAGACTAAACGAAGATCATCATCATCATCATGCCTCTCTTCACAGTTCGACTTTACAGAGAAATGAAATGTAAATGGCACAAGCAAAAAAAAATAAAAAAATTCCAATACCTACGTCGCCGTACGTCGAAAAAAAAAAAACCCTAATCTAACCGATCAGCGTCGTCTTCAGTGCCGAGAACAGGACATTCCAGTGGTTAAAGGACGCACCATCACCGCGTACGGCTCAACAGTCAGACATCAACATTCATACAACTACCAATAAATAATGCCGCTAGTCGTCTGCGCACTGATATTCTAACTCCTGGCAATAACTGTCGAGAAGGGGAACGACCTAAAGACCTAATCCTCACTCACAGGGCTCGACAACATTCTCCGAAAACACAACATATGCAAAGAGAAAGGCTCTTACAGAACTGTGCAAAGACAAGGAAAGGGATCGCAAAAAATCCCAGCCAACTGTTTTTTTTTTTTTTTTCCGTTCTTCCCTCGGAGGAGATCCAGCAAACCCGTGAGAACACTTCGGGACACGCTTCTCCTCGGACTCGCTAACCAATTTTAATTCCAGTCGTATTTTTCTTTTAAACAAACCACAAGACGTTACCACGGTGTACAAAGATTTGGGGAGCGGATACAGCGAAGCCCCTAGAAACTGTACGAGTGCCGATACATACGGAGTTTTGGCCGACGGAATCTGAGAAACGCCGCTGGAACTCCACGGCACCAGAATGCTGGAGTATGAACATGTTTACTGTATTTTAGAGGAGAGTCTTCATTGATGTATATGATGATATGATAAGATAATGGAGTCCATTTAAACCATCACAACCCACTTTAGACCTTCATTTTTACTCTCCTACACACTTGTGCTCATGGTGAGAAACAAAAACAAACAAGAAACAACATATTTAATATGTAGAAAGAAAAAAAGAAAAAAAAAAAAAGGAAAGAAAAATAAAAATAATAATAAGCGGTGGTCACTTGAGCACATCTAATACTCCCACATAGTCGAGCTGTCCAGGTCGTCGGCGTTGGCCTTCAGCACACCAGCGTGGTCTCCTTTCAGGTATTTCCCTTCACTCGACTTGATGGCCACCTTGTTGTAGTCGCAGAACTCCAGGAAGAAATCGACCGGGGCGTCGCTGCTGCTCACCACCGAAGACTCGCTCCCCACCATCCAGTATTTCCCAGTGGAATCTGGCCAGAGACACATCATCAGAAGCCTTTCATTCATTCTCCCACTGTAGAACTTCACACTCTTTGGTCTCCAGTCAGATGTACCGAGTGGAGAACTCACCTTGGAGACTGTAAGCCCCGTCGCGGAACTCCAGGCCGAAGACGTCGTAAGAGGATCGGTTCGAGTCCAGAGTCCCGGTGACCTTCCTGCAGCCGATGAAGCCGTGCTCTCCCCTCAGCACGATGAGCGGCCTGTTGATCAGCTTCATCAGGAACTCTTCAGTCTCTCCTACAGAGGAGAAAGAAGGGACTCATGGGAATGTTCCTTACCCTGAACAGCTACATGCTCATCTCGGGTCACGTTTACTGAAGATATAAAGAGCCTCGATGATCTTCATTATAAAATGTTCTTAGAAATTTACCCTTCCCGTCCCTCCTCCTTCCTCTCACTTCCTGATTACTCCTCATTCCAGTTCTTTCTTGCATCCTCTCTTTCTTTCTCCCACACTAGCAGTACTGTGCTTTTGCAAAAACCTTTCCTCCTGGAAGACCTTTGAGGTCAACGTTAACATGAAAAGGAAGGAAAGAATGACAAAAAAAAAAAAAAAAGAATGGAAGGAAGACGAAGGATAGGAAAAAGAGTGGGAGGAGAAATAAAGGAGGGAAAAGAAGCGAAGGACAAGAAGGAGAAAGAAAGGATGAGGAGTAATGAGGCAGAATGAAGGAAAGGAAAGGAAGGGAAGGAAAAAATGGAGGAAAGAATGAGTCAGAAAAGAATAAAGGAAAAAAACGAGAAGGAAGAGTGAGGGCAGGAGGGAGAAAAGGTTAAAGAGGAGAAAGAAAGCAAGTATGCAGTAAGCTGGGAGTAGTGAGGAAGAAAAAAAGAGAGTTAGGAAGGAAGGAAGGAATAGGGGTGGAAGAAAGGAAAAATAATGAAGGACAAAGAAGGAGAAGTAAAGGAGAGTGAAAGAAAAGGAGGGATAAGGAGGAGGAATGTAGGAAGGAAGAAGGGATAAAGAGGAAAGAAGAATTTAAAAAAGGAAACAAGGATGGGAAGAAGGAGGAGATGATGGAATGATCGTGTTCCTGTCCAGACTGTGACCGTTTGTTTTTACAGCAGATTCTCGTCTCTAATTCCTCAACCTGCCCTGTACACCTGCTCGTTCCTCTTCCTCCGTCTTTAGACATTTTCACCACATCACTGAAACGCCGGCCGGCGGTCAGAACTCACCGGCGGAGTCGATGCTAGCGGCTAGCTGGCCGTTCTTCTTGGCTGCCACGTATTTCCCGTTGGAGGCACGGAGGGTAATCTTCTTGCCTCGCCATTCGATATCGAAATAGCAGTTTGCAGTCCTGATCAAGAAGAAATAACAAGATGTATGTATGATCATCCAGAATTAGAATAAAACAGTTTGACCGTCCTACATTTCTGAACGCAGCGATGATAAAGAGAGCCAAAAGGGGTAACAGTGAATGCTGAAGACTTCCTCAATGGTGCGCATCATCCAGCTCAACTCTACTTTATTTGTATGGCACTTCAACAACAAGTGCCCCAAAGTGCTTCACATACAGTAGAATCAATCACACGCTCTATACAAGGCTACACAAATACATGTTCATATTGATCGGAACACACAAATCAAGGCCAGAGCTTCAGCAGAAACAATCCGCCTGGAGCCGTGGCCTCGGTGATGTTTACTTGGCCTTCAAACGGGAGCAGAACGTCATTTAGATCACGCTCGTGTTACACGGGCCAATGAAACGAACCGTTTGACCGAGACTTACTTGGTGGAGGCGGTGCACTGCAGTCCGCCGGTGGCGGTGAGGGTCCAGTACTTTCCGGCGCAGGTCCTGAACGCGCACTTCTTCGTATCTTTACTGATCTCCATCTGAAAGGTCTCTTGATCGCTCTCTTCGTCCTGGTTGGCGGACAGGTCCATGCCTGAAAGAGGGACAGCAAGTCTCGTTAATTAGGATAAATCAGAGGTCATGTCTTCTGATGAGCGAGAGGCAGAGAAGATAGACCCTCGGTCTGGTTATCGGTTTAAATGAGCAGAACGCGTCCGTAACAAAAGCCGATCTCGGAGATTAGGGAAGATTTCCTGTCGGATTTAAACGGCTATTTGCGCTGAATGCATCTTTGTCTGAAAGACTTTTGTTTCACCTCCAAATACAGAGGCATGCAGGCACTAAACAAGAGTTAATCTTCTGGAATTGTGGCCCATCTCATGTCTCCCACTGAGCATCTTGGCAGAACAGCTGTGACTCAGTCTAGCAGAATGCATCCGGTTTACAAAAGACCAAGGAAAAGCAGAGCAGCGGGTTATATGCAGACGACTTCTCCTAAATCATTACACTGCAATTACAGACACACAACGTATGAGTCATGCATTCCCTGCAGAACCCCCACATGAAGATGAGCTAATGCAGGTTACTTTTGGGTGAACAATACACACACACACACACACACACTATACTTGTTATATACTTGAACTAGCTCTGTGCCTTTATTAATCTGTTCCTGCATGGACACCCACCCAAGATGTCCGACCACGCAATGGTTAAGTAGCACCAAACAGGCGCCTGGCCCCTGGAAAGCAAGATTGAATTTCCAACTGAAATATGCAAGCCTGAACGAGCAAGGAAAATAAATGACCGCGATGAAA
Source organism: Clarias magur (assembly GCA_013621035.1). Classification (NCBI taxonomy): domain Eukaryota; kingdom Metazoa; phylum Chordata; class Actinopteri; order Siluriformes; family Clariidae; genus Clarias; species Clarias magur. Next base: position 844,007 of record QNUK01000173.1, read on the forward strand.
ACCACATGGTTGAGAGTGTGTGTGTGTGTGGGGGGGGGGGGGGGGGGGGGGGGGGAGGCTTTATGGAAAACCTTGCTTTAAAACAGGGACTGACCAAAAGGGAGTATGTTATTCATCATTTTTAGGGACCCGAGCATCAAACTTCCTCTGCAGACATTTTTGTAAGCTGCTGACTGACACATCCCTGCCCCCAACACACACACACTCACTCACACAGATGCCCAGTTGATCCATCCACACCATGGCAACTGGAGCAGGGGAGCAAGGCAGCTATTCAATCAGATCTCAAAGGGACGGCTTCAGACACAACCGAGACATTCGCTGTTACACAACAGATGAGACCGCCGGGTTAAATGTGTGTTATTTGGACAGGGAGGGTGTCGCTGCTCCTAACAAAGCTACTCAGCTGAACGTTCGTCTCGCCAGCAGTGTGAAAAAGTGCTGCAGATGTTATCAATATGTTAGAACAAAAGCATGCAGGAAATCTTTTCCGTATTCGTGGTGCATCAGCAGAGCACCGCAAGAGAAGAACAGCAGGATGAGGAAGAGGGAAATCTGCTAATGTTTGAGCTAAATGACAGACCGCTACAGACTGCAAGTTGCTGTTATTAAAAGAAAGGACGGCTGCTCTTGCAGGCGGGCGCCATTGTCCCGACGGACACGGCTGCCTACGAGGTCGAGCAGCTGGGGTGCACAGGCAGCCAAGGCCAGCTCACATCGCCTTTGTTCTCCCTCTCTCTCTCACTCTCAGCTCCACCACACCACCCTCCACATGCCTGAGGAAGAAAATCTCAGCCTCATCCAAAGACAAATCACAAACTGGCAAACAAAGAACGAACTGAAACCCCTGCGAACATGATGACTAAACAACTTTAAGCGCACTTGACAAGCTAAATTATTAGTAAGGATCTTATTCAAGAGGGACATAAAGCACTCGGATTCCAGAAGACTGGCTAAGCTTGCAGATGACTTTCTACAAGCTGAAGTTCCTAATTCAAGCCAGATGTGGTGTGTGGCAAGAAACCTCTAGAGCATGAAGAAGCGCGCACACACACACACACACCGCAGCAGTCTCTCACATCACCAGCAGAAAAAAAAAGAAAAGAAAAAAAAAAAACCCCAAAGACTCCTGAGAAACAAAGGCAACCCTCTTCCACTCGGTCATGCAGAGACCACGTGGACCGGGCGGGCTTGCCTTTGGCTCAGGAATAGCCACCATGACCCTGAACACTAACCAGGCCCAAGACCGGAAATCTAGGTCCTGACACAGTGCACGCATGGCTCGCCGTAACTAACGCCCGTCTCGGCCCGAAAACGAGCCGACCCTGAAGGATGGGAGGAGTCAGGGGTCATCATATCCAAACATTATGACATCTCGTTACGTCTGAGAGGTTTCAACACAATCGGATCCATTATTCCAGCCTCGCGCCGGCCGACTTTATTCCTCCGAGTCTACTGTAACGTCTGCTTTCACTTCAGATTTAATTATACCAAACTGGATCCTCGACCAACGCAGGCAGTCGTGGAATTCCATGAAAAACAGGCAAGCCCTCAGTGCTGACGCTGGCCAGCGGCTCCGATTCTCTGCCTGCCATCTCAACATTCACAGGAAGACGGGAAGAAAGGGAACACAAAATGGATGCTGCTATGCAGTGGTCCAACCCATGGCTTTAAAAAAAAATCTAATGAATTAAATAAATAAAGATGGGGGTTGGCAAACATATTTAAACATTCATTAGCATTTTATTTCCCCCCCCCAAACGACAGTAGATGTGAGCTTTACAAATGAACTCTGCATGCTGTCGATTTTCTTTTCTTTTCTTTGGCACTAGAGCTCTGGTTCTACAGAGGGACCACAAACCATGGAATGGAATACAGGCTCTATAATTACGAATGGGATGATAACGTCTCATCATAAAAGGGTTCAGGATGACATGCATGGCTCAGTGGGTTGTGGTGGTGGTGGTGGTGGTGGTGCAGAAGTTAAATCTGGGTAATGACACATTATGGTTCATGCTGCATCATGTATAATGAATAAACCGACCCGAGATGGGATGTGACCGGGGACATGTAGCGTTCCCCTTTCTATTCATCTATAGATGAATAATATGCGTCATGCATAATGTGATGTGACCGGTGAGATGTGGCTGCACATACACTACATACAGTCTGTGCATAGATAAGCGCATCTGTATTCATCATAATCTGAGCAGAGATGTGATGCGCCCGGTGACTAGATACACACGCGCGCGCGGGTGTGTCGTGTGATGCGCCCGGTGACTCTGCGCCCACGCCTACCTTGCCTGGTGGACACGTTCCTGTCGTTGGCCGCGGTCAGCACGACCTGCGGGTGGCTCTGCTCCAGGACGAACAGCTCGTCCTTGCCCACTTTGGTGCTCTTGCCGGACTTCATGGTGCCGCTGGGCCCGGACGGGGCCAGGTACTTGCCCCCGCCGTCGCGGAACGCCACCTTCCCGGAGCGGAACTCGAGCGTGTAGCCGGTGCTCTTGTCGGGCTTGTGCGCGAGCGCGCCGTCGCTCCTGAGGAAGCGGTTGTCGGCGGTCTGCAGGTGGTACTTCTGCTCGTGGAAGACGAGCGTGATGAGCGAGTCGACGCCCCACGGCACGTCGCGGTCGATGGCCACCTCGTCCGCCCTGTCGCTCAGGTGCGCGTACCGCTTGCGCGTGACGCTGAACAGGTTGAGCTGCGGGTGCATGGCGATGTGCACGCTCCATTTCTCCGCGTGGCCCGAGGTCTGCGCGAAGCAGCTGATGCGGTCCTCGGTGCCGCCCAGGTAGCGGCGGTGCGGCTCGGACTGCAGCGACCAGCGGCCGTCGTCGTGCGCCGTCACCACGAAGCGCGAGTCGTCGCTCGGCGCCTCCGCGTCGCCGCTCACGTTGCCGTCCTTGTCCGCGGCGATGTAGCGGCCCAGGTGGCTCTTGAGGAAGAAGACGTTCGAGTCGTCGCCGTCCTGCTCCAGCGTCCAGATCTGCTTCTTCTTCATGCTCGTGGCCGACGCGTTGATCTTGAAGCCGAACGTCTCCGCGGTCAGGTACTTGTTCCCGCAGTTGATGAGGCCGAACTGGATGGTCAGCATGTCGCTGGTGCCGTTAGACGTCATGTCGGCTGCAGGGTCACACTGGGGGACAGAGAGATGAGTGTGTGTGAGAGTGTTTCAGTGAGTCTATGCTGCTGCAGCACTGGTGGTGGTGGTGGTGGTGGTGTTACTTCTCCGTGTGTGTGTGTGTGTGTGTGTGTGTGTATATGCGCGTCCTGGCTCTTTGTTTGGGGAGCGTCGCCACTCTGAGCGCGCGCGTCCACGCGCAGCTGCAGCTTTTATACACGTGAGTGATGTCAGGCGCGTGGCACCGCCCACTTTCAACCAACATTCCCACATCTGTAGGGTTTTTTTTTTTTTTTTAAAGGAAAAAAAAATTTTTTTTTTTTTTAACCGAATTCTTTCCTACAGGTAACTGCTGAAATTATGCCGGATGCCGAACATCAACAGAAAGTGAATCTCATGTTCAATGTGACCTGCAGGAAATATTTCATTTGCTTGCATTCATAAATTCATACACTTGATTATATTTAATAGGCTTTTATAAGGGGTGTCATAGTGGTTAGCACTGTCGCTACGCACCTCCAGGGTCCAGGGTTCGACTCCCACCTCCAGGTCTGTGTGTGTGTGTGTGTGTGTGTGTGTGTAGAGTTGGCATGTTCTCCCTGAGCTTGGTGGGTTTAGACTCCGGGTATAGACAGAGAGTGAGGACCTTATAAGCTCTGTTAGTTTTGTTGATTCATTGAACTCACTGCAGTTACCTGAATCTTATGGCTTGCGTATTCTCTTATCGCATGTTCTCCCCGTGCTTGATGGCTTTCCTCGGCGTAGTCCAGTTTCCTCCCACAGTCCAAAGACATGCAGGTTAGGCGTTTGATTTGTAAAGTGCAAAGACACGCAGTGTAGCCTGACTGATCTATTCAAATTTCTAGATTTCTGATGTTGCTTGCATTCATGAATTCATACATAACATTGCCATTTTTGCAGGATTTTATAGGATCTATTTGCTTTTGTTCTTATGGTTCAGTCAATATTCAGTTAAGCTCATCTTTTTCATCTTTTTTGGCATCAGCATTGACACACATTCACACACCATTGAAATGAACCTAATCTGAAATGAACCTAATCTGCATGTCTGTGCAGATTAGGGGGGGGGGGGGGAGTCATGCAAACTCCATGCACACAGACCCCGAGGCAGGAATCTAACCCAGGACCCTGGAGGTGCAAGGTCACAGTGCTAACCACTACACCACTATGCCACCATATGGCATAATATGAATACAAAACTCCACAAATTATTTTCCCGGCAAAAAAAATACAAATTTCTTTAAAGATCAATTTTATGTGTCCATCACTGAGCCCGGTGGCTCAGTGATGGTTAGCATAGTTCCTTCTCACCTCCAGAGTTTTGGGTTTGAATCTTGTCTCCGGTCTGTGTGCGTGTGCGTGTGTGTGCGTGTGTGTGTGCTTGGTGGGGATTCCTTTGGGTACTCCATTCTCCTCCAATAGTACAAAGACATGCAGTGTGGGCTGACTGATCTATCCAAATTGTTCAGTAACTGGGTGGGCCCCTTGCAGGCCCCCTGCAACCCTGCACAGGGTAACCAGTATGGAATACGAATAAATAGATGTGTGTAACCTTGGAAAGGATTTTTACAATTTTGCCAGAATTGATTTATGAAGCGGTGCAAGTTCTGTTTACACGTACCAAATTCTGTAGAGTGTCACTCCCGGTGCCAACTATTATTATTATTATTATTATTGTAATCATTCAATTTAATTCAATTCACTTTTATGTGTATAGCGATTTTAATACTTGTCATCGTCGCAAAGCAGCTTTACACAATCCAAAAAAATGCTGGAAATTTGTATGAGATGTGAGTGTATGAAAAAAATGATCAGATTGTCCCTGATGAGCATGCCGAGGCGACGGTGCTGAGGGAACGACTCCCCGAGACGGGAATAATCATTCACTCCCCATCAGTTAGTCTCTCCTCTGGCCAGGGTTGTGGTGGCACCGGAACACTTCACATGAGGTGGGGACACACCCTGAAAGGGACCCCAGTCCATCACAGGGCACAGTAGACACCTACACACTCATTCACACTCGTGTTAACATCACCAGCTGACATACTGTCATGTCTTTTTGGAAGTTGCAGAAAACAAGAGCAGAGAAGAGAAAACACACAGACCTCCACACAGAGCCGTGAGTGAACTGGACACCCTGGAGTTGTGTGTGACAATATTACCCACTGCACTGCTGTGCCAGTATGAATAATTATAAATCACACATAAAGTTGCATGACAATCCCTGTGTTATTTTTAACCGGAATTCTTTACTTCTGTTAGATCTCATGGATGCTGTGATTGAAAACATCCTCAGAACTGGAACATCTGCCGGCAATCAGGATGTGTCTGGTACAAAGCATGACTTTTGATGTAGGAATTAATGCATGCATGTATGTAATCAATCCAAAACGCCTGAACCAGCTGTCACAAGACTGCTCCAAAAATGACTGATATACAGTATATACGTATAAAATCTGAAGAGTTTTATTGCCAAGTGCGCTTGCACATACAAGGAATTTGTTTTAGTGACAACAGAACAAAACAAATAACAAGACAAAACAGCACGACACAAAACAGGGGGGGAAAAAATTAAAATAAAAATTACAACAAATGGAGTAGGATGGGTTTTTTTTTTTGGGTTAACATCAAATGGAGTAGCGTGTGAGATACTTACAAATAAGTTAAATAAATATCAGTGTACTTATACATAGTCCCATTTTGTCACCAAACATACTCACGGTGTGCGCAAGGATAAAAAGATTTACTTTGGCCATTTGGCAATTTTTTGTCAAAAGCAGGTTGTTGTTATGAATTTCTGTTGAACGCGTTTTCTTTCTCTTTCACCATCCTTCTTACTGTGTGGAACTGTGTGTTCATGGGTCTAACCTTTAACTGTTTTTGCACTTATTGGTATTCTTTATCCTGTGCGTGCAATGATCAGAAAAATGATCAGATCAACAAATGTCTTTGATCTAACAAACATCAAATATCCACCGATCAGGCAGAACATGTACAGTACAAACCATTAACACATTAACATTGATTCCATCCATCTATCAAGAAACCTCTGGAGTCCAACTAGGGACCGTGGAGGCTGTTGTATTTATTCACATTTTTACGACCATGGTGGGACCTCGGGTCAACATTCACACACACACACTACAGGCAATATGGGAACGTCAATATTCTTGTAGTCCAACTAGGAGGCCAGTGGTGGTGAGCAGTGTATTCATTCCCATTTTCACAACCGTGATAGGACCTCCACACTGACACACACCATGGAAATGAACCTAATCTGCATGTCTTTGGACTGTGGGAGGAGACCTGAGCACCCGGGGGAAACCTACCAAGCACGGGGAGAACATGCAGACTCCACACACACACACACACACACCGAGCCAGGAATCGAACCCTGACCCTGGAGGTGCAAGGCCACAGTGCTAACCACTACGCCACTCTGCCACCATTAACATTGATTATCAATTATATAACAGTAAACTGCTGTGAGGATCATGTTCACCCAGGGCTCACCCATGCCTGAGGGGAGCAAAGGCCAGACTGTCCAGGCAAAAAAAAAAAAAAAGCCAATGCAGCACGAATCGCTGGAAAAAGCCAATGCTGGCTGTGATAGCAAGACACCAGAACACCCAGTGAGCCACAGCACGCTGCACACGTGACCCAGCGGAAAAGAGACCAAGGTCGCCGACCCGACCGCCAAACTCCCCAGATCCCAGTCCGATCGAGTGCCCACTCGAGAAGTCCAATCCACGAGGGCCACGCCCCACGACCAACAAACACCCAACGGATCCACAGCCATCGTCCTCATGACCGACACAACGACACACGGCCCTGAAGTTCTGCGGAGTCATGACCCAAGGGACCAGAGCTGGTGACACAAGGGGAACCTACACAGTACTGGGCATAATGTTTTGCATTGTAATGACATTGTTGATCAGTGTATAACCTCAGGCTAAACAAACTGAACAGGCTGGGCACGGAATGAACAACTCATTCAAGAACGTTTCCTTTTAGTCGTTATATTCTTACAGAACATGCAAATATTTAAACATTTTATTAGAACAAAGATAAATATTCTCTCTTGTTGATGGACAAAATCGAATTCCAATGGTAGGAATGGCTGTTTAAACAAAGACTGTCCCTCGGTGTAATGAAGCACGTCAGTAATCCTGTACTGTTATCAATCAGATTGTGAAAGATGAGCAGAGATAGCTAATGTTTAACCCGGTGGTCCCACACTGTTTTCGGTTTTCTGGTGGGTGGGACGAGCGGTTTTGACTTTAAAATGAGTCCTGTTTCACTAGCGAGTGGGAGCACCAGGAAACAAAACTCGAACTGTTCCTCTACACAAAGATCTATTCACAGCCTGCACACACGCGTTGCATGGTTCAGGAAGATACAGTCAAATAAACAGCAGCTTAATCAAAATAACACTGGCAGCTGTTCAGTTAGAGAGCGAGCTGGAGCTGACAAACTTTGTTTTATCATATGGATTAACAAGCTGGACGTACGGTGAAACGTGTGAAACCCCTGACACTGACTTACTCACTCACGCTGAAATGATTCTCCGAAAAAAAAAGAAGTTCTCGTGCAATATCTGGACAGAAGCTCGGGGTTTTAAATGGACCTGTTTAGGATGCAAAAGGTTTATGGACCTGTTTAGGGTGCAAAAGGTTTATTTTATAGGAATTTTTTAATGAAAAATAAAAACAGAAATATATATATATATATATATATGGGCAGGTTGTAGCTCAGTGGTTAAGGCGTTGGACTGTGGTTCAGAAGATCCCAGGTTCAAACCTCACAACCACCAAGTTGCCACTGTTGGGCCCTTGAGCGAGGCCCTTAACCCTCAATTGCTCGGATGTAATGAGATAAAAAAATATATATATTTAAGTAAGTCGCTCTGGATAAGTGCGTCTGCCTAGATGTAGATATATTTTTTAAATCTTTTTTAAATAAACATAATGATTTGGTTATGTACTTATTTCTCATCAATTTATTGTACATATCTTTCTCCTCCTCCCCCCCCCCTCCCCCTCCTTTTTTAAAGAATATACTAAAATTATTTTGGATAGATGGAAAAGAAAAAAAACATTTTGTTGTTGTTGTTGTTGTTGTTTGTTATCTCTGACTCAAGTGGCTGTTTGTACTTAAATATGGCCATATAAGGTCATGTCGTGCAATATTGTTTTCAGGCACTGTTATCATTCCTGAGATACAGTATGTCTATGAATATTTTATACCTGTCAGTCATGACTATTCATAATCAGACGCTGAAATAATATTATCGTTAGCTGATCGGTGTAAAGATGTTTATTGCATCCGTGTCCTTTTCCTTCCACTTCCCAGTACCTGAACTAGCCGCACTAAAATGTCCCCGCGTGTGAGAATGATGGATCGCGTCTGATCCAGGGACTAATCCTAGTCACGACCACAGTTAAGTTCCACTTAACATGAATTCATGATAAATATACTGTACGTTTGGAAGGATTGCACTATGGCTTTGCACCTCCAGGGTCTAAGGTTCGGGTCCTGGTTTGTGTGTGTGGAGTTGGCATTTCGAAATTGCCTGCGTGTGAGTGAGTGAGTGAGTGAGTGAGTGAGTGTGCTTGTGCCCTGTGATGGCATGGTCCCATGTCCAGGGTGTGGGCTCCAGGCCTCCTGAGACCCTGTTCAGGATAAGCAGGATGGAGTGAGAGGAGAAAGGAGAAATAACTCATTTTGAAGTAATGTTAGTTCACTATAGTAAACCAGCTAGCTTATAGCATGGTGAAGAAATAAATAAATAAATAAATGGAATATGTATGCATCATTGTCTATTAATAGTACTGATACACATACACTATACTGACCTGAGTTGCCCTGAGATAAAGATCCTGTTCTGTGAGGATAAAAAAATTAGAAGTGCTTTTTTTTTTAATGCACTTGACAGAAACCTCCCAACATGGAATTGATGGAATGATGCTTTGCATTTTACATAAGAGCTCCTTATATAGATTGAATTTATGGACGCTTGCATTCAAATGAATTTCCTGTGTGATGCAGATAAGATCTCTGATTTTGCATAACTTTCAAAAATACAGGGACACAAATAGATCCAGTTCTCACCTTTCTCTCTCTCTCTGACTAAACAGAAAGAATAATTAGTAGCATTGAACTGCATGAGAATTTATTTAGGGGGCATATATTTTTTTTATCACCATGCAATTTCCAGTTGCATGAATATAAAGACCCTAAAGCATGTTCCCGATAAAGTTCTTCATTATAACGTTACGCTGACGAGCAGCCGTCTCGGCACTGTAGGACTCTTTGTTCACATGATAAAGCCACTGCAGTTACCATGGCGACGGAGCTCCAAATCCGCTGTTCTGAAAATAAGGTTGATCCGAGTATAGCCGTGTGCATGAAAAGCAACAGCGTCGCAAGATTGCCTTTTCTTTAGGTTCTTAGCTTTATCCCATATTATGTGCTGCATGCATTATGGATTAACGTCAAGAATTCATCTAATAATGGAGTGAAGTCATTTCTAAACCAGGCTTAATTTAAGTCTTGTGTAAATAAACATGGTGTGCAAAGGACAGAGATTAGTGTGTCGTGTGTCGGCACACACAGATGGACAGTGTTTGTGTGTGTATGGGACAATGTGCTCTGGTCTACAAACCTACTGCACTTTCTGTCATATCGCTTCAGTTTGCTTTTCAACTCTACTCCTATCGTCTCATATCCTTTGTGTGCCGTGTACTGTATTTGTCTTCCTTTCTCCACCCTAGTCTCTTCCTCTCTCTGTCTGAGGGACAGCATGGGAGGGGGGGGGAGGGGGGGAGGTGTGATGTCCTGCATATCGATGGTGTGCTGCAGCACTGCGTCAGGTGTGACTTGCCAGCTCCTTCCGAATCAATCACCCTCGCATGCTTCTACCACCGAGCCAATCAGACAACCATTCACCCCGTCTCATCCCCCCCCCCCACCTTCCTGCTCAGACTGGGATGATCCAGCATGCGGCTGTGAGCCGTTAGATCACACTGGCTCTTTGTGTGCACTGTGAACACTGACGTCCAACATTTTATTTACCACCCAAACATCAGGCCGTTTAACAGTCTCTGCAGAGCTGCTACAGCAGTCATCCTGTGTTTATTTTCATTTCTGCCGATTCATATATCCGTTATTTTTTAAATTAATTTTCAGAGTGCATTGGTGCATTGCAGTTTGCATTGCATGATTGATATTCTCCGGCAAGCATCACATCCTTTCTGCAGGCCTACAGTAAATCTCTATTACCCCAGCCCGGTGTAGTTTTCCAGGCATGTGCTGCTGAATAAACCATGGCTAAGTCATGCTTTTACGTTTGATGCATCGAGCTGCAGACTCACCCTTGCTGACGCCGCAGGGACTGCAGACTGGTGTGCACCGGAGCGCCCTGCCCAAAATGCACTAACCTGAATGCATTTCTCTTAACTGTCCAGCTCTGCTTTTTCTGTCTCTTGTCTCTAGGTGCAGACTGAGCATCAACTGTCAGGCAGGTTCTCAACACCGAGGCGGAAACAGATGCTTCTGTTAAGGTTGTCCGCACTGACCGAATGACCTACATACTGTACGCTACACTGTGCTGCTCTTTACGCGTCACGGGCTGTTATGCATTACCTCATTAATAGACATTATACAGGATAAGCAGGATGGAAAACGTTTGCTTGTTTCTTTGTTTGTTTGCTTTTTAATAGAAATAGTTCCAGTGGTGCGCATTATACATTATTCCTAATGCTGATTGATGGTTTTTAAGCATCGCACTCATGTATAATTCAGTTATGTGCAGAGGTGGGCAAAGTACAAAATCCTGTACTTGAGTAAATGCAGAGATTCCACTGGGCAAATATTACTCAAGTAAAAGTAGTAAAACATGCAGACTTGAGGAAAAGTACAAAATAAAGAAATAAATAAAAATGTATATATAGTCAGATTAAAATTTAGGTGAGTATATAAAGTACAGGGCTTTTGCTCATCACAGGGTCATGCAGAAATGCTCTTAAGTAGCAGTTCAGATATTTCTTGGATACATGAAAGATGTACAAATACATTTGCGCTTTTTCAGTTTTTATAAAATATTTTAAAGATAAACTTTACTTTTTTTAATGCAGCCCCGCCCCCATTGTCCAAATTGATCTTCAAAACAATATACAAATTAACTGACTGATGTCTTTTTTGTTTTGTTTTTAGGTTTCTAAAAGTAAAGATTATCCTCTAATAAATCACTCAAATGAAGCAGAGATAAGCGAAAGATTCGGGACAAAGTTAATGTGGATTGTTCAGTTACCTTCCACCTCTGGTTATGTGGGAGGAAATCTGTGCAAAATAATTCCCAAAGCATTAGAAGTACAGTAATGTGGAACAGGATGGAAGAACATCATTAGGTTACTAACAACACAATGTCCTTCCAAAATAGACTAAAACAACAGGACAAAAATGTAACAGTGAAGCTGCCAAGAGATCTACGGCGAAGTAGCTTCTGAAACATCTGGCCAGTACAAGTACAAGTACAAGGACTGGTCACTGCCTGCATGTGGCAACGCTTTCTCATATTCTTCACACATCTGGGCTTTGGGTTACGGTGGCCAAATAGAAGCTCGTTCTCATGAAGTAGAAAAACATCCAAGTGCACGTACGGTCCTGTGTGAAAGTCCTGAGCCGCTCCTCGTTTCTTCATATTAATGAACAAATGTTTTACTTTGACCGGCTGCAAAGTGCCTAAAGATACAAATTTAAAATGAGCTGTTCTTTTACAATACAATTTTAATCACCGGCCGGATCATCTGTCATCATCTGCACCAGTTTCTCGCTCCATCATGCCTTAATTTAGGCTTTTTTTTTTTTACGCTTGAATGATTGCTAGGTCACTGCGTGGCTTAACACACACAAAACATTCGTCTGAAAGTGCTCAGGTACAGGGACTGGACAGAAAATAAGAACCAAAAACTTGCCAAAAAAAAAAAAAAAACCTCCTTCAGGAAGTCTGGAGAAGTATTTCTCAAGACTACATTAAAAATAGCAGAAAGTCGGGCTCTTTGAAAACATGTGAGGAAATGATGAGGTTGCTCAAGACTCCTGCACAGTACTGTAAATTACACCAAACCGTATGAAAACAATGATTTAATAAGACCTTTTTGGGTATGATTCTTAAAGAATTGTTTGTGCAAATACAAGACAGCTATTCAGCCAAAGAACTGGACGCCCAGAGTTAAACATGGTGCTGGCAGCATCATATGAGGTCGCTTCCCTGGTTGCTTTAGTTGAAGTAGCTGCAATCAGCAGTGTTCGATGTTTTAAAATGCTCCAGTCGGAAGATCTCTTGGACGTTTAATAGAATTGGAGCATTTTTACAAGGAAGAGTCGACGTCTGCAAATTTCCAAAGACATGCAGATTCGGCTAACTGGTGTCCCAAATTAGCAGTAGTGTGTGAGTGTACGCCCTGCAGTGGATTGGCATCCTGTCCTCCTTGTGCTCAAAGTCTCTTCTGGGATAGGCCCCCCCAGACCCCCCCCCCCTCCCCCCACTCCTGCCGGTATGGAAGATAGCATGGGCATGCTGGTGCAGTTTTAAGTTTCAGTGCAGAAAAAAAGGTAAAGCTACACAGCATGGTGCACAAACTTCTGGCCACAGGATGTTTTACATCAATGCTTTTGTTTCCTTGCACAGAGCCTAAAATCAAGTCAGGTAAGTTTTACTGATGTTCTTGAGCATCACCTGTATACATTTGAAATAAATGCTGACTAGTGAACTCTTGTGCAACACCAAACCTCTCGCAGGTCACCACTGAGACCCACGGTCATGTCAATCTACTCGTATACTTAATTGCATTCAATTGAATTTCATTTTATTTGTGTAGCACTTTGAACATACATTAAATAAACTTATTTATCATATGATTGGGTCTCTGCATTTTTACTGTATACACACTTCCATGCACCAATTTCCAGCAAAGAAAAAAAAAACCTTACAATGAGCTTTTTATTCTTGAGCACAACAAAGCCACTGGTTCAAATAAAAATAAATAAATAAAAAATAAAAAGTCATAGTCAAGTGTTTGCATGTCATGAAAGAGTTTGTTGCAAAAAGTTAGTGGTGTGTAAATGCAGGAAACCGACATGCAACAGGAAAAGACCTGTGTAGCTCTTTGTGCGTGTATGCTATATTTATTAACAAAATGCACCAGACTCACAGTCACTGACACCTTCAGGTTTGAAACCTAAACCACAAAGCCACCAACAATCAATCGTGTCTTCTACCAGAGAGCACAAATAACTCGCGCCGCCAAATCTATTGAGATGTTCTTCATACTGAGCAGCCTTAAAGGTCAGAGCCCGGGGCAAGGCATTGCGTCCATCGCGTAGCCCAGGGACATGCTCGGTTAGGAGGCCTGGGACGCGCTTTTGTCTCAGCTTTAACCAAATAATCACAACAGCAGAGATTAGAGCACTGGATCCCAGTCAAGAGAAACAGACAGGAAGTTTTAATAGGATGGGATTTATACTGACGCATTTCCACATCACATGATTATAGAGTTGTGGAATAAATTATTATTGAGGGAAAAGTTTCGATATCTGGATGTTTGAGGACATAAAAAAATTATTTCTGGGCAGTCATCTCAATAGGAAACAAAATGTGGTTTATAAAGAAAGAGATAATACTACAGTACTGCACGTCCAAACCCTAAGCCAATGGACAGTAATTAATAATAGTATAATAATAGTATTAACTTAAAAAGGGCGCGGGTGTACACTCTAATGACATAAAGACAAAAATAAAATAAAATCATACTTAAGATTTTTTTTTATTCTAAATATTAATCTGTTTAAGATTAATATTTAAATTTTTAAAGACGAATAAAAAGATTAATAAGTTCTTTTTGACATTTTTTGTTTTGTTTTGAGCTCAGGATTGTGCAGTGTACAGTGACGTGTCCTTGTCTTCAGCACAATGTAGACATTATAATGAACTGAATTTTATTTCTTTTACCCAACTATACAAACATGACTGAACCAAAATGAGAAAAGGGGTCACAGGTTGTTTTTCGGGTCTTTTTATGACCAACATAATAATAATGATGTGCTCGTTTTGAGAATTCTTCTTAACTTAAAAAAAAAGAAGTAGTAACTTGAACTTTGCTATGGTCTGATGACTCCTGAGGGGCGACAGTAGGGTGTTTATACAGCCAGGTCTTAAACACTATCAGTAACACTAATGGCTTCACCAGATGCCCAGGAGGTGAAAATTGATTACCACTTCTTGCACAGTGTTTTCTTTTTTCCAAACACACAATAAGTATGGACGTTTCTAAAACCTCAGAAATGAGTGATGTATGCAGTCCAACAAGCCCTGCTAAAAACCCCTTCGCAGGGCGTTCTCTGCTTAACAAAGAGCCTGAAATCACTGGGGAGCCCCGGCAGGGGAAACTCTCCCCACCCCTACAGCAGCTGGGGGGAGAGGTCACGGGCTCGTGTTTTGTTCTTTTTCTTTTCGAGGCCTGCGCTCTACCCTCCTCCCTGTCCTCCTTTTGTCATGCCAGCAGGGAAAAAAAGCATTCGCTCCGATTGGGCCGAAAGCTCTTCTAACAGGAGATGAGGGGAAGCGCTGTCCTGCGTAATGCATCAGCCGTGCAACACTCATGGTCGTAGTCCATCCCTGACTCAACCCACAAATTCCACAGCTCTTGCAGAGAGAGACAGAAAGCAGGGCAGGAGTGATGAACACATGCTGGGGCTGCCCAGGGTCTGACGCAGGGGCTGAATCAGGTTCCAGTGACGGTCAGGGTGGATTTAGGAGGCAGCAGCATGACACCCTGATTAAAATGTTAAGCAGTGAGCCATGTTGCAAGATTAAAGCTTGGGTATATTATAAACAAAGACAGCAGAAGCACAGTGTATGCACAGGATGTAGGTTTTCTATACATTAACAGAATAGTTTTTAGGGGCTTTAGAAAGATGTAAAAATTCAAATTCAAATTTTATTTGTCGCATACACAGTCATACACAGTACAATATGCAGTGAAATGCTTATACGACCGCTCCGTGACCTTAAAAAGATTATCTATAGGAAATAAATATGAAATGAAATAAGGAATAAAATATAGGAAAAATGTAGCTATGAAGGATCAAACAGAATATAAAATATAAGAAAGAAAAACGTAGCTATACAAATATATATATATGTATATATAAACATTTCTGCACAAATATAGAAAATATAGAAAACTTTAGTGTGAAAATGAAATAGAATTAAAAATAGAATTTAAATAGAAATGTCCAGGGAGTGTGCAAATATTCATGAATGTGTAGATGCAATGTCCATAAATGTGCAATGATCAAGAACGAATGAAAAAGATGTGCAAATGTGCAATGTCCATAATGTCCGTAAATGAACAAGAATATGTGCACATACACGCAGGTACGGGTAAAACACTATGACTGTGTTATACAGTATAACCGAAGCCTACAGTGGAAAAGAGATACGGCTTTTATTTTCTATTATATTTTTGTAAAAAGTCTCGA
Source organism: Clarias magur (assembly GCA_013621035.1). NCBI lineage: Eukaryota > Metazoa > Chordata > Actinopteri > Siluriformes > Clariidae > Clarias > Clarias magur. The sequence goes on from QNUK01000173.1 coordinate 859,695, forward strand.
TTTTATCCCGCCGTCGTTCTGTCCCTCATGCTCTGAGCACTGTGATTAGATAGCTTAATCTGCCAGAGCGGGAAGATGTACTGTAGGTCATTAGGTCAGAACCACAGACAAACCAGACGAGCAGGAAGCTCTGTGGGAATAAACCAGACGTGCTGCCGAAAGCCTCAGGAGTGCACGATGCTCTCGGTGTGCACAGCAACCGGTCTGAATGTACATTACAACCTGCTGGGTGCAGTTTACAATACGAGCCCATGTTTTAATCTAAAAATCTGGTTTTTTATATATATATATATATATATATATATATATATATATATATATATATATATAAAATCACTTTGGTGAGATCTACGGAGTCCTGAAATAATGTGTGATACAGAAGTGCTTCTTGTTCCGCAACATGAAATGGTGCATTTAATTATCGCAGATACAAGAGCATATAAATTGAATTCCTGTGTGATTTCGAATGTGCACTCTAACCGTACTCTATTGCTTTGGTTGGTGCCATCAGCTAAGCAGTGATTTGGGTTATTACGGTATGTCACTTAGGACTCGTCTGTATCCGAATCCACGGTGCTTTAAGATGAGCTAAAGACACCGGTCGTGCCAAGTGAATTACCTGCATGCATATTTATTGCATTCCCATTAACAGAGGGTAAATGCTTCTCCCCGGCCTCCTGCTGAGTGCATGCTATTCTCCTGAGACAGAGATAAAACCACATGGAGACAGAGAAGGAGATAAAGTAGACCTCCTGGGATTAAACACACACAGCTGTTGAATGCTAATACTCGGATCAAAAGTGACAGGGATGGCTGTCAGAGTAGAGTGCTACTTTAAACACTTAATATATCTCCTCTTTTTTCTAATGGATATTCAGCGCACAGGATGGGGCGTACCACTCAGATGCGTCCATTTCACACATCAGAAGCAGGACTGGGTCATTCATCAGTTTTCAGCCCATTCCACTAAGTGTGAGCTCCACCACCGTGTGCTTCAGTCCCATCAGAAACCCCCACATGAAAGGCGGCTGGGGAAGGCCTTCTCCCAGATTAACAGTCATCCCATATGGTGTATTGGGAGTAATTAAGAACACACAGAGTGAGACGGCTGGAGGTTAATTACAAAAGACTGCATTGTTGTAATTATATGGTTTTGTCTGCAAACTCCGAGCTCATTTGGACCAGCGATATCTCCTGAGACACCGTCACCTGGTCTGATCTTGTATTAAGTCTTGCATACAGGACAATGTTAAAGCCCAAATAATGTCCTGGTGAGCGTTTCACTCACGTTATCACACATTATGTATTGTAACAGGCATTCAGTGTCCCGTGAAATCTTCAGAATGACCTGTTTACTGTTTCTTTGCACCTCCAGAGTTGGGGGTTCGAATCTCACCACCAGGCTGTGTGTGATTTGTTGGTCTTCTCTGGTTGTTCCCCCACAACCCAAGGACATGCCGTGTACGCCGATTTATATTTTAATTGCCTGTAGTGTATGAATAAGTGTGTGAGTGTGCGCGCTTCTGCCCTGTGGTGCCCGTCTAGGGTGTCATCCATCCCATCTTGTGCCATAAGATGCCTCCAGCGACCCTGCACAGGCGGAACGCTATTGAAAATGAATGGATGGATGTCTTATTATAAGCGTGATCACAAATGTTTCTTTTCCTCTCTGAATCAAAAGGGTTCGGGTTTCGTCCAGCTCGTGTCAGGGGAAGTTTATCACCCGGTTTTTTATTCGGTCAGCAGTTTTTTTTCCCCGGATCGTTGATAGTCCTGTCTCAGCTTACACTGAGCCCAAAGCTCCATTGATCTGTATGGGGAGAGCAGCACTGTGATGGATTGAGGAACAGGATCTGAGGATAAAAACTTCTGAAACGAGGGGAAAAGATCTATTCAGCCCTGAAGGTCATATCCTACCAACAGTGACCACATCTGATCTTACTACACCTTTTATCCTCTTTAAAAAAAACTTAAAAAAATAACTTTTAAAGCCTGGTGCAATATTTTGAATTAGGACACTCTCAATGTACAGATATGAGTTTGAAATATGTTCCCCATATAGTATAAACATTGGGATATATTTTTGTATATCACTTGATATATAATGTTACAATTCGAAGCAAACTTTCCTCCTATTGCACAGGATGCTGTTCTGCCTCCTCTCAGTATGTGAATAGTTTAGAGCACGCCACCTGTAGGATAATAGAGGAATGGCATCTTTTGATCACCTCAAATGCAAACATACAATTCCAGGCTAAAAATAAAGGTCGCACACTTTAATGGCATTGTTTTGATGAACATATACATTGTCACAACATTTATTTACATATTAATTCACAATTTCTCTCCAAGATCTTGTATTGAAGATGTGAGAGTCGGACCGCCGGTAAAGTCTTCTGCAGCACATCCCAACTGTTCCCAATGGGGTTAAGAGCTCTGGACTCTGTGGTGGCCGATCCATGTGTGAAGATGATGTCTGAACTGCTCTTCCACAATCTGAACCTGAAGAATCCTGGCTTCGTCATCTTCAAACATGCCTGTGCAATCAGGGAAGAAAGAAGAGCCATGGTCCTTGTCCTGGTCACTCAGGATATTCAGGTTGGGGGAATAGCATTTCTGAATCTACAGTAGACCCGACTAATAGAAGCAACCCCAGATCATAACACTGCCCCCTACAGGCTTGTACAGTGGACACGATGCATGAGGAGACTATACATCGCTTCATCCTCTGTCTCTCTGACCCTGATGCACCATCTCTCTGGACCACGCGACCCTTTCCATCACTCCACAGACCATTCTTTATGCTCCCCGAAGCCATTTTTTAAAAGTTAATCTTACTGATGTGTTTTTTTTTTAAGGCTACACAGATGTTTAGTGTCAAACATAGTCATGAATTCTCCTTGATTGAAGTGATCTCCCATCATGCTCAATGAGGATATTGTTCCAACCACATTTCTTCCTCGAAGGTGATGATGATGATGATGATCACCGCTATCCTACCAGGGTTTAATAATATGTTTTACAGTTCCCCAATTTCAGTCGTTTCAGCAGTCGCCTTAGTTGTTTTCTTTGCTTGATGCAGGACAACAATTAGACCTTCTGAAACAGGGGAACATCTTTGCCACGCCCACAGGATGTGTCCTCTGTGTAAGAAATGAGAAGCTCCTCACTGCACCAGTTAGGGTTAAATCACATGTTGCAGCTGAACCGGATTAATCAAAAAGATAATTATAATAAAAAAATCGAATGTGGAGTCAGCGTGGTGATACATGATACTGCCACACCAAAGAATCATGATATGTGAACTGAATCGATTTCCCCCTCCATCTCTAATATATACATATATTTCTGTGTGTGTGTGTGTGTGTGTGTGTGTGTGTGTGTGTGTGTGTGTGTGTGTGAGAGAGAGAGAGAGAGAGAGAGAGAGAGAGATGTGGAAATTGATAAATTACATGCTATATAAATGACCTTGAATGCACCTGGTTAAACATTATTTGGTGATATGTACACCACATGTATGTCATCATATATAATAATTGGTAATATATATAAGTGTGTGTGTGTGTGTGTGTGTGTGTGTGTGTGTCTACAGTATACAGAGTTCACACACTTCAGGAAAAGAAAAATAGTATGATGTATATAATATTAATCTTATATATCGATATATAACATATAGTAATACATTTTCTTCTGATATATTCCATTTCAGTATATGATGCAGCATATTTAATGATCTGAATCATAATCCTGGCACATTTCTAAAGGGTGTGTCAGCAGAACTCCCTGGTCATAAGGACAGTTGAAAAGCAGTTTTGCCTGAGCACTGCCACTCCACCTACTGGACACACTGAGCTACTGCAATCCTCCCTTCTCACATTACTATAGCAACGTGTTTCCAAGGAGATTGCAGTTAAACTTCAGTTATACTTAATCTAAAAGCTATTTTCTCATATGGAAAATGTGATATTTGAAGTCTACGCATACGGTTCGATCCTGATGTGAGTTTGTACCAGTCATACATGTGTACATATGAAGGGAGGACAAAATCTCATCAGAATGATCATCACCAGAGCCGAACAAAGTATATCCACTATCCATTTCACATTCACTTTATTAACTTTCAGTCCTAAATCATCTCACTCAATCATAACTGCAGAAAACTGCATTAAAAATAATAACGTGAGAGAGATTGCATTGATTAAATTGCATCATAGCATGGCACATTGCTTATTATTATTATTATTATTATTATTATTATTATTATTATATGCATCATTATTCTATTCTATTCTATTCTATTCTATTGAACATTATTATTATTACTTTATAGCATGTTTTTTCTTAGATACTAGAGGTTACCCGGGGCTCCGCCCACGTGCAGATCCTGATGCCCATGTGCTACCGTTACCCACCAATGGAGCGTGAGGTCAACTTGCTGCCGCTCCTCACGCTGCTTCATTGTTTCAGCAGTTATATTATTGACTCACAGTATGACATAAAAGGTGATGATGACTCTAATGTCTTCTGTTACACGGAGAGGGACGGGCACAGGCCTTCCTCCTCGCCGATTGTGATGGAACGCCTACTGTTACATTCGGTGAGGACACGCCTGTGACACGACTGTGATGGAACAAACTGCACAACCACAATCAGAAGTTTTGTTTGATATATTATTGAGAGAGAGATTATAATTATTATATGACCATATAAAGACTTTTGTGAATGTCCAAATTCTAATTGTCACTGTTTTTTTTTTTTTATCATTAGATCAGTGTTTAGAAGTATTAATTAAAGTTCACCTTTCTACATATAAAACCATTAAAGAAAAGCTTTGATGTTTGATGCAAAACAATTCTGAACACCCATCAAGCATATCTTTACTGGACAAACTTTGATGTTCTACAGTCTGTACTGTGCAGCCTTATTATGTACTAAAACACAACTTGTGATTATGGTTATTAGCGTATTGAGTACAACTGACACAATTCAGATCAGGGGCAAAGAAGCAAAAACGTGTGATATATGATATGATATGACACGATATGACATCCTGAATGTTTTAACATGTTGGCTGTGGTCCAGTTGAGGCGTCTCTCTAATCATCTGTCTGTCTGCAGCCTTGTTCCGCCGTCTCTCCTGCCTTCTTTTTCTTTTCTATTTTTTGGCTCCTTGTGGTCATTGAGGCAATTTAGATGCTAATGATATGCGCCGGGTCAACAAAGAACCGAGGCTCTTCTGGAGGGCCCCATTTTTCAGCCCTCACAGAAGAACACACAGCACCGGCAATGTCACTGTGCCACTGCTTATTAAATCTGGTTTAAAAAAAAAAGAAAAGAAAAAGAACTTTGTTGCTCATAACAACAGTAACTGGGGAGGTCCTTAGGCGGTTCATAGTTCGAGAACAAGGTTTTTCCAAACTGCTTGCTCCTGAATTATTTAAGATATCGTCCCGGTGTCGTGTGATGATTGAAGATGTTCCCCGAGTGACGTGAAGTAATCGAATATTATCAATGAAAAACACTGCAGCAGCCAATAATGATCCTGATCTGCAGTCTCATCTTTTACCTCCTACCATCTGTTCATTGTGATGCCTTATTAACATCTGGCACAGATGGCCAAACTGACATAAACACACTTACGTACTCGCTCGCGCACACACACACACACACACACACACACACACACACCAGTGTGGACGCTCAGCTGATGTCCCGAGGCAGAAGTGTCCGTTGTCTCGCTGGCGGATTGCCAGCTCATTTACAGCATCCTCTAAAGTACCATAAATTTACCCAAACACAAGCACCAGACATCGTTAGACCAAACCTTCAGAAGCCTGATTTATGCTTCTTAACTTCACACCAGACTCTGACGCTCTCTCTCTCTCTCTCTCTCTCTTTCCATGTGTTATGAAACAGCATAGCATTATGTAGAACAGCAGTGTGCAGGGGACTGGAGAGGAGCTATGGGGACAGATATGGAGCTGGGTGGATACGCGGGCCAAACTGGTGCTGTGTGCTGGTGGTGTGTGTGGCTCCACCCAAACCGCCCCTGCTGGGCCGGATCGCTGGTGATACGAGACAGAAGCTTACCGGTCCCCATCTGTCCAGTCTGCGCTCACACACATTCTCTCAATTATTACTCAAACAACAATCTGCTGCCCCTGGCACTCCACCCCCCACGCTGACACGCGGCAGAACCCTACCTGGATCCAGTTCTTCTGGATTTTTTTTTTTATTTTATCAGTTTTCATCTGTCAAGTAATTTCCACAGTGCAGGCGATACGGGCTGTCCTCCAAACCGAAGGGTTAGTCAAGAAAGCGAGAGTGAATTTTTATTTATTTATTTAGATTTTTTTTTCGAAGACAAGGCTGTAACCTGAACTCTGCCACCTATCTCTGGAACGGTGAAAATGCTGCAGTCCAGACAAAGGCCTCTGCTTTTCTTTTCTTGTCCTTCTCACCAGAAAGCATCAACAATATGCAGTATAATAAACGTACGTATACAGGTGGTATATAAACACGGTACAGTGTGACAACCTTTATTTTCTTCAAGTTACATAAATAAATAAATAAATAAATAAATAAATAAATAAATAGTTTATGGTTAGTAGTTCATGTGTGTAATTAGTATTAGGAACAGTTAAAGAACCACTCGGCCTCCTTTCCAGCTAATCCATATCTAGTGCAAATAAATTCAGCCCGATTGTGCTTAGATACGGTGTTAGTTTAACTCACGTGATATTGTATTGATTGTTTTTTTGCTTGTTTGTTTTTTTCATCTCATAAAGCTGGATCAAGCATGTTTCAGAGGACTTCTCGTATTTGGCTCATAAAGTCTGCCTTATCAGAGTGTATGCTTAGGAGTTTTAATGCAGAAATAAACACAGTGTTTAAACTAAATGTCTAAATGTTAATTAACAAAATAATAAGAGAAGAGGTTTCTGCTACAAGTAATCGCACGTTGACTACAAATGTGGTAGAAAGAAATGAGCCAATAAATAAATAAATAAATAAATAAATGAATAAACTGAATGTCGTCATTATATATTTTTTTTCAACTCTTTGTCAATTAGATGGTAAACAAATACCTTGTTAATAGAGTGTGTGAATGGTCAGTGTTTCATACCCCCCCCTCCCTTCCCCCCGCCCCAGGGTGTGAGATCAAACAGGATCAGGCTCCTAAATCCCCGACTTTACTGTATATGTTTTGCCTTCAAGGTATTTGCTGGTAACTACAGAGCCTGAGTTATGCAACAGCACATCACTGAGTTATCAGCTTACGCCTCCTAACCAAAGGGTAGCGCCTTTTGCTTATCTTTGTCTTTCTTATCTAAGCCTGATCTTATTTCCTGTAGAAAGAAACATGCCAATAATACACTGACTCCTAAAGTACCCCAACACTAAACCAGGAATCGGTCACCTTGATTCACTGAACTGAATCTGAACCAACACACTAATAACTGTCCACAATCAAACCTGCACGAGACCCTGGAAAGGCCAAACTCCAGCGCGGGGGTACAACACCACTGTGCACCCGAACCACTGTGTGCTGATAACCTGAGTACGCTCACGGCTGCATGTCAGATCAGCTGATAGAAGAAGCCGTGTTTCTCACAGAGCGTGCACACAATGCAGCAACAATGCTGTGGAGACGGAGATGTTCTCACCTGAGTGTCAAAGAGACTGATAAACTGCTCATCTGGTTAGGCGAGAGGAACACACACACACACACACACACACACACACACACACACAGTACATAGAGTATTAGCAACCGGAAACAGCCTGAGGGACAATGTCAAAGACAATATAGCAAAACACACACACACACACACACATGCACATATTGTTTTGCCCTGTTTGACATTCAAACACCATTTAATTTCATCCCATTTTTTATTCCCATTATAAAACATGTTATTGTCATTCTAATGTTTGGCAAAACTGTAACTGTTGTTTAAAATTGTGACACAAATACAGAGAGAGAAAGTATGTACAAGGTTGAGTGTGTGTGTGTGTGTGTGTGTGTGCGTGTGTGCGTGAGTGAGTGAGAGATAAGATAAGATAAAGAATTTAAAGCACGGAATAGATGCCAATCCAGCATCAACCTTCATCTTTGCCTTATTTAGGCACTCAGTGCGGGGAGGTGTAAGGTCTTTTGATTTACCTGCGGAACACACACACACACACACACACACACACTAAATAAAGGTGGGAAGTTGCTTCTCTGAGCTCTGACAGACAAGTAATTGACCAAACAAGAGCAAAATGTGAGACATGCTGCTACCTGGCGTGACACCTGGCCCAGGCTCCGGCCTTCCCTCACCCTCCTCTCTCGTTACTCTGGCGCTCCTCCTATCACTCATGCCGAAAGAGTGGATTGCCTTTTTAGGGAATGGTTGCTATAGACCTGCTGTGATCGGCCACGGAGTCCCCTTCCTCTGTATTGTTTCTCCCCCCTGCGGCCCGAAGCTTCATCCCACCCCCTCCTCCTGCTTCTCCTCCTCCTCCTCTTCCTCCTGTACAAGCAGAGCCTCCACATCGCCCAGAGCAGAGAAGTATTCATTACTAAACAGTAAAATCATCATTTCACATTATGACACTCCTACACAGAATTACAAAATCGCTAGCAGCAGAGTTTTTGCCTACAAAGGAAATAGAGGCGCTGCTTCCCTCAGGGTGAAAGAAACACTTACCAGTGTAAAATTAACCAATGCACAATTTACTGCCAAAAGTTTGTTGATCACCTGACCGTCACGCCCGTTCCAGATTTAGTCTGTCTCCTCTTATAGTTATAATAAGCTCCAGTCTTCGGAGAGGGCTTGCCGCTAGATTCTGGAGCGTGGCTTTGGGGATTTCTGCTCATTCAGCTACATTAATGATGCAGGGGTGCAGTCAGCATTCCGGTTAATCCCGAAGGTGTTCCTTGGAGAACAGATCGGTGTCCCTGAGAAAGGAAGAAATTGCAATGCTAGAGCTTACAAAAGCATTCAGTGTGTGTGTGTGTGTGTGTGTGTGTTTGAAACTTTATGGCAACCATTCGGGGAAGAATCACATACTGTACGTGGTCATTAGTGCGGTGTCCACATACTTTTGGTTATATAGTGTATATCAGATGTGTATGACTTTTAATGTGCAGCATTGCGGATGTGTGTGTGTGTGTGTGCGTGTGTGTGTGTGTGTGTGTGTGTGTGTGTATGATGTGATTTGTGGCAGCATGGCTTATAGCAGGGGTTCCCTTTGAAAGTAAAATGCACGTCATTGAGATTATATATAATCTGTAAACTACTTTGGGTTAAACCCATTCAATTCAAGTGATCCATCAAATCGATTTATAACCTTAAGAACAATTCGGAACTTAAAGCCGAATGTAATCACGAACGCTATTTGCCTGCAATAACCTATGACTTCTCGCCGGCGGTCAAAGCAGTAAGAGGAAGTTACGTTGCCAAAGACCTCTTGCAATCCACAAGATCACATGTGCACAGACACACTCACTCACTCATACAGTATACTAAGGGCAATTTGGAAACACCAATCAGCCTAGAACACATGTCTTTGGACTGTAGGGGAAAACCAGAGTACCCAGAGGAAGCCCACCGAGCACGGAAAGAACACACTCCTGCTGCCCGCACACCAACCGCACGCGAGATTTGAACGGGAAATCACAATCCGCTTTACTACTATGCTTTACACACATGTCTGGGGATCTACTAGAAAAAGACCCGAAAAGAGCCGAACACAAAGTCGAGCACAGACTATTCAGATTCAGAAAAAACATGTAAAGTCAGAGTCTTCGGTGATGATGTACAAGCTGTGTCTGTGGTGCATGATGTAATGCCTGAGCACAAAGGCTTAATGTGTGGGCAAAGATGAGACGGACTAATCGTACGGTCAGGAATTACGGATAAATCAAAGCACAAGCGATGCAGTAACCCTTGTTCCCTTTAAAGGCCTTTGACTGACCCTGCTTCATCTTTGGCATGCATGTTGGCTGAGTAGAGATGGAAAGAATAAATGACTGATGGGTGAAAAGAAGGCAGAACAAAAAAATTAGGCCATTTTTTTCTCTCTCCCTGCTGAGGAGGAGTGACAGGAGAAGCAGCTCTCAGACAGAAAGACAGCCAGAATACCAAGCGTCTGGGATTCAATATGCTGCAAACCACAAAAGCTTTTAAACTCAGACTTGATGCCTTCTCTGCATTCAGTTTCCGTAGACATTAGGAAAAGAGAGAGAGAGAGAGAGAGAGAGAGAGAGAGAGAGGGGGCGTGCTGAATGTTACTCAGATACACACGGAAAACTATCGCTCACTACATTCTCTCGTTGTTTAACCCGGAGTGACATTAAAAACCCAGAAATAGAGTCAGTAGTGGCTGCAGTCAAGCGCCTCTAGATGCCTAATGGTGTGTACCATGCAAAGCTTGTGGGGAGGTGGGACTCGTTCGGTTCGAGGAAAGGATGAAACTTTCACTGTTTATTTGAATTTACGTAATCGGGTATTTTCTGCTTTGTGACGCATTAGTTTATAAGTAGCGTAAAAAAAAAAATAAATAAAATAAAATAATAATAATAATAAATAATTGCAATAATAAGTAAATGGCGTGATATGCTCAGATGCTTGAAAAGAACATGGCAACTTGTGTGGCCGTCCCCGTCATATTTCTACAGATTTATTTAAGATCTTTATAATATCCACAGTGCAAGAAAAGGGAAATCTGTCATTTCATTTTTACCGAAAGAGGAAACCGAGACCCACCAATAAACACCAGTACTACTTGAACAAATGTACTCGTTTAACCCTGACACAAAAACATGTTCTGGTTATAAAAACATATAAACAAACAAACAAACAAAAAAAAACTAAACTGACATTTCCTCTTAATTGTTACAGACACTGGCAAGAATTCCAGCTGTTCCCATCATCTACACCTGGGGAGCCTGTTTTTAAGAAAATAATAATAAACAGGTTTTGGGAACGATGTGTGTCCCGGAGCGCAGCGAGGCCTGGAGAGGAAAGAAGCACGCCCTTTCGAGTCCCAGCAAAACACAGCAGACGAACAGCGTGCTCGCTCACTGAGCCTCCACGCTTTGATGACTAAGTTTGGCAAAAACTACCTGCTGCTCCTGTCCATATATGGAACCTGAGACATGAGAAAAGGACGGAGGCTCCACCCAAAAGACCTCGAGCGGGCAATTGTTCATCGTATAAACAGTGCACACATGAGAGAGAGCGCATGGGAGTGTAGGAGTTTGAGAGAGAAAGAATTTAAGTCTTTCTGTTAGAAAATCATGCGATTGAGTGTGAGAGAGAACGAGAGCTGAAAATCACACTTACATCAAAAGGCCCTGAAAACAAAAATGGCAAAGATAGAAGCTCGGTAATGCATAATGATGTCGCAGGACATGCAAACCCTAGAGTCAGGCAGCCAAATGAACACAAAGCGTCTCAGTCATCATTTCCTCTGCCAAGGCTGACTATATAAGGTTAAGACTTCACTGTCATTTCAGGCCACTTCCTCCTTGCTTGATGTGATGTAGATTAACGGCACACCATTTAACTACCTCCGAGCGTCTGCGACATCACGACTGAGGAACATGAGCTATAATTTCATGTTACTATAACCACGAAATAGAGAAATCTAGACAAAGTCAAAGATTTCAAAGTCACTCCAAAGCAGGAAATAAAAGAATTAAGTAAAGGCTGGGGGAAAGTCTTTATGCTTAAAAGGAACACTGGTGTATGTATGTGTGTGTGTGTGTGTGTACGAGGTGACAGCTGCAACAAAACAGAAGTGAAAATAATGAAAAGTGCCTAGCATCGCTTAGCAAGCACAACTGCGAGCACAGCCAGTGCAATTTGATTTCCTTGAGAAAGATCCATGTGACACAAGCCTTGAATTCTTGACATTGTTACCATGTGACACACTTAAAGATTTCCTTTTATGGTGTGTGCTGTTACATCGACTAGTGGGTGAGGCCATGGCATGGCCAAAGTGCAAAAACTGTCTAAAAGCTGAACCGTGGAGGAAACAAAAGTGACATAGCTATAAATATGGGGCAAGTGGTGTGCAGGGTGTACACAACCAGAAGCCAAAAATGACCATATATGATTTTAGTTCACATGCTAATATAACGTACCTTAAATAAACAGCACATCTTCCTGTTTTTGCACTTCTGGTGCACAGAGCTAACTCGGTGGTAGTTTACAAGGTGTCCTGTTTCACTGAGCTAAGAGGCTCGGCTGCTCATTCAAACATGTATTTCTTCTTCTTCCTTAAAAAAAATAAATAAATATATATATATATATATATATATATATATATATATATATATATATATATATATATATATTAATATATCAAGATAAACCAATCACACATGAGCACACACATGAGATGAAGTAGCTTTTGAAATGGTGATAGCTGGAGTAGTGTGTTTATATAGTGTAGTGTTGTCATTTCTCACTGCGGTGCGAGCTGAGGGTTATGGCAGGGCAGAATTAAGTGCAGTCGTCACACGCAGCACTTTGCATTCCAGCACTGACCAGGCCCTCCTGCAGCTTTACATGCTTGAACGTGATTTCCTGTACAAACTTGCAGGGAAAGGTATCCCTGAGAAATTCACTTCCTATTCTGAATGCTTCAGTCATTCCCTTATTTGGCAACTCAAGCTGCCATGTGCCTGGAGGCTGCATGTGCCATGTTATGATATCTGATGTTCATTTTACAGCTGGTTTTGATTAGAATGCCAGGATTTGTCCCTACTAGTTTGATTTTTTTTTATTTTTATCTGAATTAGTCTGAACAAGGAAAGAGTGTTTGTGTGTGTGTGTGTGTGTGGGGGGGGGGGGGGAGGGGGGGGAAGCCTTTAACAAATATGCACACGTCGCTGTATAGCTTGTAATAGCGGTTCGACCAGAGGAACAGATGATATGTGCACATAACCCAAATAGAGTTCACTGCCAAATATCTATTGTTGGAACCCAGCCTCGTGGTGCACGACGAGGAGTATTGGGGATGCCACACCTCGGGGCTTTCCCACACAATGACATCATCGATATCATCCAGGGCTCGTAATTAATATATAATAAACATTGTCATGCCGCCAGCTGTTAAATCAAATATTATCATCATAGTAATTTTCTTGTCATCTTAAGTATCCTGTAAGGAATGACATTTAAACCGCTATACAAGTGTATTGTCACACTAATTAAACAGTGATCCTAGTTACATACTAAACCCAGACAGACCAAATATAATGAAATGATCGATAATCATAGTTAAGTAAACAAATAACGGGCATTCTGCGAGAAGCTGCGGCTCTTGCTCGCCGTTTGCTAAATGCCGCAGGACTTGATACCTGATACCGATACAGATTTGTTGACAGTATTTCTGACAAGATACTGCTACCAGATGTCTAGTAATTCTTCATCACATGGTAGGCGAATACTCCCTCATTAATCATTCATCTACCTATTCATTTTCATTTCAGGCGAATAGCAAACGAGGATGTGTAAGGCCATCCCCGAACTGGCACCTCCACCTACTAGTGGACAGCTGGCGACTGAAAGCTTAATAGAATCAAATTGATGACATCATTTATAAAAAGATAAATATATTGTGCTACCCCGAATCTCAACAAAGGACAAATTCATACAATTAAGGCCTGACACTTTACAAGGATAAGTTGATTACGCTAGCTGATGCTCATCACTTCTGGAACATCAACTATTCATCATATCTTATGCAACTCATGTATGACCTACAGTTAAGCGGGTTGTACTTCAGGAATATTACCATAGCAGGGAATGTCCTGTTAACGACCACTGATATGCATTGATCTGACACCACCGGAGCAACTGCTTCCACCCCTATGTGCTAGACACAATGAGAGGAAAATGGCACCACATGGGCCCCAAAATAAATCACACAGGGTAGGGTGACAGGTCTAAAGTCAGAAGCGTCAGTATGCCAGAGACCAAGTGAGAAGGCCGATCTGGTCAAGCTTGTTATGTGGCGACATGACTCTCTTTCAACACCTTGTAAATCCATGCAGGCACAAGAGACAACTTTGGTACCCTGACAAGCTATCACTTGGAAGAGGAAGTGAAGCAGTGATATGTTGAAACAAGAGGACAGAGCCTTCTATTGAATGCACAGAAGAAAATCAAAAGAGGAAGCTGGGTTTTTCCTTTAAAAAAAAAAAAGTTGTATTCATGATCATATCCTGTTCAGGGGCTGCTAAACAGTTTGATTGTATGCATCAGTATCTAGCACCTTTTTTTATTTTTATTATAATTGTTTGCATTAAAATAAGACATGCTCTGTAAGAACGTATAGTATTCCATTTCACACACGACCTGCTTAACTTGGACATCCCATAAGTCAAAACAACATTTTGTTTCACCACGTCAGCGAGAAATAGCGACTATTTAATGGGTGTAAGATGGAAGAGTATATGAATCCATTTGGGAAATAAATTGGAGCCTAATCCAATCTACAGACTAAGAGGCCAGCTGGTGGAGTTAAATGTGACTTCCTTGTTCCTGACTTGATTCACGGGCTCTATGTAGTTGGTCGAGATGCACATTTAAGTGTTTCGAAAATCAATGTATCACAGCAGTGCTGCCAATCAATGCTCCATTTACCATTACTGGGGAAGCCACTGGCCGCCTGGGATGCTAAGAGGGTGTGTGAGAAGAGCATTCCAGGAGAAAGGGGGTAGGGTGGCGTGTGCTTCTGTGTTATCCTTACAAATGCTAATGCAGAAGGATAGGCTACTTTCTGTAATTATGACAATAGATATTAGAATGACAATACCAGTAGAAACAGCTCCAAATTTCTAAACGCCTCCAGGGAACGGCTCCAAGAGAGCATATTCGAGAACATCTACGTTATCATAACAAGCAACAAGTCCAAAACCAGCTGGATGTTTGATCTTTCCTAAAAATAAATAAAGAAATAAATAAAAAACCTCTAATCACAATGTCATTATCAAGTGAGTTAAAGCGCAGTAGAGATTAATGCAAAAAGGGTGGTGGTCCTTAAAGGAGCTGCACATCTGCTGCAACACAACCCCACATAGATTTACTTGGAAAAAAATCAAGTCAAAACTCAGATAAAAGTATAATCTGAAACAAAATCCCATCTTACTGTTAAATGCACTACACGGAATGAAAAGATTGTTCTTGAGTAAACATTTCTTTCAAAATCAGTACTTGGAATCTACTTTGTATGAAAAGGGGATGGACTTGAGGGATTCTTTGTGGGGGAGGGCTGCCAAAGTTTTGCCTGCACCATGCATATCTTTAGAGAAGAAATTCTTCAAAGCATAATCTAAAATAGTGAGGTAGACCTCATTCCTCTAATGACCATGCGCAGACACCGTGACTCTCCTGACACGCCCTTGATATGATTGGATACAGATCACAGTAGAGTAATGGTCATTAGCTTGTGTGCTATTTCAACAGAACCATCTCGATAATAACAAATTACTGTTCGTATTCATAATATTTAATATAATACATAGCATTTATTTAAATATAAGACTGAAAAAGGGGGAAATATATATATCTTAAACAAAATCCTATTGAAAACTGACGTTGCAGCTCAATCGAGTGATGTGTTAGGAGTCACCCACAAAGCAGCATCAGATAAGGTTTTCACAATCAGCTGTTTTTTGTTTATAACTCCCATTTACAAAATGTCTTGACTCAGGTATATAAGCATTACTCATTGGTTATATATTAAAAGTCACATGTTACACATCAGAGTCCATTCTGGATCACGGTATACATCTAGACAAACTGTATTTTTACTATTACAACCCTTTCCTCGAATAAAACAAATAAATAAATAAATAAAAACCTTATACGGTAGATATGAAACACTATCAAAGATGCGAATGATAATAGATGCCTGAGCTCCACATGTTCACAACATGCACCGTAAGGAGATAACATTAGAGCAATTGAGCCTGGCATATCAGCACTTTCAGTCTAAAAGGCTTGGCCTGTAATAAAATAAAATACATGCCATAATGCATTACACACAATTTTGCACTCTCCATATTAACATGTCTGTTGTCTCTCAACAATGAGTCATATAGGAGGATTTATTGTGCAAGGTTGTTACTTCTGGTAATCATAGACAACTTTAGACTAGATTTATTATTTATAAACATTTCAAGGTCCCCATTCAAGGTTCCAGGACAAGAAAATACACAAGCTTCTGTGTGTGTGTGTGTGTAGCAGCTAGGCTATATGTTCATCCAGCCCTCCTGTCTAAGCATTGTATCATTTATCATCTGGATTTCTGTAATCCTTTCACCTTGTTGCATGACAGATGGACACTGTTTTATTATATTATTCTATAAAGAAACAATAAACATTAAACTAATGTTAATCCTTTGGACTTGAGCACATCATGCAACCATTTAGCCTAATGTTATCCATGACTGCTGCTCAGTGCATTCATATTTCACACATAAACCATGTGAGTGAAAAGATATACGACCCGGCGGTGACCAGGCAAGCATGTTTGTGTTTTTCAGCGCTTTAAAATCTTTCTCATCATGGCTTAAAATCAGGCCTGTTTTCCTCTACAAACCGTTAGCTTCCACTTCTTTTCACTCTCAAGTTGCATGAAGCCAGTGTAGCAATGTGCACGCGACAGCCGGGTGTGTGACGCCGGACCAATCAGGAAGCAGAGATCCGAAAGTTTACCTTTTATGGCTAGAGCCGGGCATGTGGAGCGGTATAAAACCAGGCGCCCAGCACTCCCACTTCACTTTGAGCTCCTCCACACGCAGCTAGTGCGGAATATCATCTGCCCAACCAAATTAAATTTTTCTCAAGTCGACAACCCCCAAATCTTAAGGTAAGTTTTTTTCTTTCCTTTCCCTTTTCTCCTGGTATTGTTATTACTATTAGCAATAGTAATTGCAGTAACAATAGTAACATTACTATTTAGGTATGCAAATGTTTTAATTGTAAAACTATATTTTAATTGTTTTTTATAAATTTAATGAAGGGATGCGAAAAACAATACGTTTTCACTTTATCATGCAGCGATATTAAACTAAACAAAAGAATTATTTTTGTAAATTTTTACCTCAGGTTTTTTTTGTGTGCCTTGGTGCATAATGTACCGTTAAACGGCTGCGCATGCGGTCTGATTCAAATATCTATTAATCGGGCAAACCGTTGTCTGGTCTTATTAATCTAGATGGATGACTAAACGTAGTGTTCGACTTTAACGTTATTCAGCATGGACTGGGGGCTTCCCGGCTTTTTCACGTCCTCTCTGCAGTGGGTTAGGGTGTGACCTACTTGGTTAACGGTACCCCTTGGCTAACTAGCATGCTAGCCTCTGGTCATTCATTAGGCGGCGTCGCCGGCCGTCCTTCACGCGTTCGAGCGCAAAACGTCACCGCAGGTTTTTTCCCTCAGGCGGTCGGGCTCTTAATTAGTAATCGATTTTTTTTTCTGATCACTTCTCATACGTTTTAAAATAAAGCCAGTGATCGATCTTTTGTTGGAAACCACGCCATATATTGTCCGGCTCAGTTTTTTTTTTTTTTTTTAGATTCGTACAAGGTGTGGCTCATGATCTTAATCCACTATTAAAATATAACGGTCTACTTTGTGTGCTCGAGTATGTTCAACAGTAGCGCTGTAAAAGGATCATTGTTTAAAACGATAAAATGTGATTTTTGCCCAATTTAAATCAGAACGTCATGATTCTGCAGCCAGTCGTGACGCAGTATCGCTACCAAGAATGGTACGACTTGTTCAACTTATTGTTCAGGGAGTGGTCATGGCCGTGAACTTCGAAGTCCGTTCTCTTTTTTTAAAAATCTTTATTGAACCTTTCTTCTGGCTGAATGCCACACCACCACCAATCCCGCACTCGCAAAGCGGCTCAAACCACTGCCTTTTATGGTAATGGCAAGCAAGTGGAGGTACTTCCTTTGTCTGGGGGGGGCGCATTGTTCCTCTTCAGCTCCCTCTAGTGGCCGCAAAAATGCATCGCATGTCTGACAGGAAGTGGGGAGGGGGGGGACTGCACGCCATCGTGGTCACGTGTGCACTGCTGCTTTGCTCTAGTTTAATCCACTTTCTCCTTCCCCGTCTTGTACAGTTCAGCCATGGATGATGAAATCGCCGCACTGGTTGTTGACAACGGATCCGGTATGTGCAAGGCTGGATTCGCTGGAGATGATGCTCCCCGTGCTGTCTTCCCATCCATTGTGGGTCGCCCAAGACACCAGGTAAGTTTTTATATGTATTGTATATCTCTGCATGCACTTCGTTTGAACTGTTAATTTCTATACCCATTTAATATTGGCCAAAGATTTAATTCAATTTTCCTTTTACTTACAGGGTGTGATGGTTGGTATGGGACAGAAGGACAGCTATGTTGGTGACGAGGCTCAGAGCAAAAGAGGTATCCTGACCCTGAAGTACCCCATTGAGCACGGTATTGTCACCAACTGGGATGATATGGAGAAGATCTGGCATCATACCTTCTACAACGAGCTGCGTGTTGCCCCAGAGGAGCACCCTGTCCTGCTTACCGAGGCTCCCCTGAACCCTAAAGCCAACAGGGAAAAGATGACCCAGGTTGGTGAAGTGATTAACTTTAAAAAAAAAAAATTAAGTTTAAAACTTCTATTGACTCTCTTTTAAATCTTACTTTTATTCTTTAAGTTCATCCAATTCATTCCTTCATTCATTTTCTCCAGGCTTCATCTCTGAACTGAGTTTCTCATCTGTTGGAACCAGCAGGTTATTTCTTTCTCCTGCCTGGTCTTTCTGCACTCTTAACTGCACTTTTTGTTTGGGCTTTTTCACTTGACTCTCCTGCCTCTTCTGATTTTCTTTACTGCATGTTCTGTACTGACAACCTAATAAAATGGAACATGCATTTAAACTTGCCTTTTTCTCATTTCAGATCATGTTTGAGACCTTCAACACCCCAGCCATGTACGTTGCCATCCAGGCTGTGCTGTCCCTGTACGCCTCTGGTCGTACCACTGGTATTGTGATGGACTCCGGTGATGGTGTGACCCACACTGTGCCCATCTATGAAGGTTATGCCCTGCCCCATGCCATCCTCCGTCTGGACCTGGCTGGCCGTGACCTGACTGACTACCTCATGAAGATCCTGACCGAGAGAGGCTACAGCTTCACCACCACAGCCGAGAGGGAAATTGTCCGTGACATCAAGGAGAAGCTCTGCTATGTCGCTCTTGACTTCGAGCAGGAGATGGGCAC
The DNA here is from genome assembly GCA_013621035.1 of Clarias magur. Taxonomy (NCBI): domain Eukaryota; kingdom Metazoa; phylum Chordata; class Actinopteri; order Siluriformes; family Clariidae; genus Clarias; species Clarias magur. The sequence continues at coordinate 878,971 of QNUK01000173.1, forward strand.
CGCCGCCTCTTCCTCCTCTCTGGAGAAGAGCTATGAGCTGCCCGACGGACAGGTCATCACCATTGGCAATGAGAGGTTCAGGTGCCCTGAGGCTCTCTTCCAGCCATCTTTCCTGGGTAAGAAGTTGATAAATGTTAGTGCATGAGTACTGTTGCCTAATGTTTCTGGAGACATGTGTCTAATACTGTTTTGATCTTCAGGTATGGAGTCCTGTGGAATCCATGAGACCACCTTCAACTCCATCATGAAGTGTGATGTGGATATCCGTAAGGATCTGTATGCCAACACTGTACTGTCTGGTGGTACCACCATGTACCCTGGCATTGCAGACAGGATGCAGAAGGAGATCACATCCCTGGCCCCCAGCACAATGAAAATCAAGGTGAGCTTGGCTTCCTTTGGTACTGGTGGTTGAGTGTAAAACGGTTTGAAAGCTCTTGCATTGCACTTTGCTCATTTTGTGATTAATTCTCATTGTGTCTTTTCAGATCATTGCCCCACCTGAGCGTAAATACTCTGTCTGGATTGGAGGTTCCATCCTGGCCTCCCTGTCCACCTTCCAGCAGATGTGGATCAGCAAGCAGGAGTACGATGAGTCTGGGCCCTCCATCGTCCACCGCAAATGCTTCTAAACAGACTGTTACCACTTCACGCCGACTCAATCTGCGCAGAGAAATACCTGAAACGACAACATTGGCATGGCTTTTGTTATTTTTGGCGCTTGACTCAGGATCTAAAAACTGGAACGGTGAAGGTGACGGCAATGTGTTTTTGGCAAATAGGCATCCCCGAAGTTCTACAATGCATCTGAGGACTCAAAGTACTTTCTTTTTTTTTTTTCTTCCCCCTTTTGTTCCTGTTTATTTTTTTGGTTCCTTTTTATTAGTCATTCCAAATGTTTGTTAAATGCATTGTTCAGAAACTTATTTGCCTCTATGAAGGCTGCCCAGTAATTGGGAGCATACTTAACATTGTAGTATTGCTTGTATGTAAGTTATGTAACAGAAAACAATGTCTGGGTTTTTGTACTTTCAGCCTTAATCTTGATTGTTTTGTTTTCTTTGTGTTACAAAATGGAAATACAAAGCTTTACCTTTATTCAAAAATGTTTAAAGGTTCATTCCCCTTGGGCAAATATAAAAGCTGTATGGAACATGGCGGTGCCAGACACTTGGTGGGGCCAACCTGTACACTGACTAATTCAATTCCAATAAAAGTGCACATGTGTTAAGATGACTTCACTTTGTCTTGAGTCTTTTATACACTAAATGAGTGAGAGAAGGTGCTGATCTGAGGAGTTTGTCCTGTAAAATTGTCTTCAATAAATATTCAAGCCAGATCTTAACATTTAAGAACTGCTGCATTACTGTGACTTGTACTATAGAAGTGACTGCAAGTGCAGTTAAAACTGACTAATCTCTCCTAGTCTAAATTTCTTCCCATACTAGAAAGGCAAGGATATGGCTTATTTTAATCCTAAAACCATGTAAGAGGATAAACTTGCACCAAATAACTTTAATGTAGCTTTGACTCAAACTTTCCTGAAACAAGAATGCATTCAACAACCTGTCATACGTGCAATGACTTACTGAAGGTGTTTCAAAATGGCTGAATAAGGGATGTGATTAAAGTGCTCAGTAATAAACCCTATTGAGGCTTTATTAGCTAATGTTTATAGCTTTTGTACCCTTTACATTTTTTAAATAAATTTGACAGATTAGCTGTGATTTTCTCATTTATATTAAAGTCTCAATTCAACAAATTTCTTTGCAACCTACTTAATCAGTAAATTTGTGTAGCAGTTTTTCAGACCGAACAGCAGATGGCGCTGTTCATTCAGCAGACATCCCTGCAGTCTCCACCTTCAGAGAACTGCACAGACAGAGCTGCAGAGTTCACTTGTTTCCGCCTGGGAGAGATTGAATGATGCTTCTCTGCAATGCAAGTGGCACTGAATAGGAAAGAATGAAATGTGCTGCATATTTTGGAGCTGCACTAAAAAAGACACGCTGATATAGAAGGTGCTGTTGTAGGCTTGTAGCTTTGAGTGGGCTGATGCTGCTTTGGTTACCAACGAGGTGAAGATGCGCGCCCTAGTTGCATGTTATTTACCCCAAGCTGTGCTCTGACAGCACTTGAAATATGAAGGCGAGACCGTTCCCGCTGAGCCTGTGTGTGTGTGGAGGAGAGCGCAGTTATGGAGAATCATCATAGTTGTAAGCTTCTAACCAAATGTGATGGATTATGGGTTTAAAAAAAAAATGCTTTGTGCTGTACAGTATGGCATTTAAATCGAAGCTCAGTATAACAGGTGTATTGCTTTGTCTGTCTGTATTCTTGAATCCTTGAATCTAATTTTGAATTACATTCACAGTGAAACGAGGTCTCTCTCTCCTCTCTCTGGTACATCTTTAATGTTTATCTTTTGCATGATGAAGTGAATCTTTTAGTGTAAATTGATTTAAAGTAAATGATCCATTTTCTACCATTAATGAGCTTTGACGGTCTCTACATTTCAGGCACCAGGTAAAAAGGAAAAGCTCATTTTACATTCATCCATCTTCAGTCACCGCCTCATTCTGAGCTGTTTCCCTGGAACGGAATTTTGCCGGACACCCTGTAAAGAACACCAGTTTATCTTTGGCCCCCATGGACACGCATTCATCCCCACTCACAATTTATCCTTGCCATATGTTTTTCTGAAACCCATTTTCGGCCAGAGAGCACATGAGAAAGTGAAATGTAAAGACTACAGCACTATTAAATCCACCGTATTGCAGGGGCCTTCTGGGTTTCTGGCAAAATGAGTGCTGGTGGTCTCAGAGCAATTTTGCCGGTCTAGGTCATAGCTTAGCAGAGTGTGTGTGAAAGCACTGAGTGGGTCTGACAGACTCCTGACAACACACTGCGACTCCGTCACGATTCCTGGCTCAGCCGGAGACCCTCTGTGGATTTTCTCCTGCACTGCAGCACGCAACGCAACCCTCGGTCAATAGGAAGGATCGCTACATAGTCCTGCGCGTCTCCGTTTCTAATAACCGTGCAGAATTAACCCGTTCCTTAGTCGGGAAGTATAATACAAGTGAGAGTGCCTGAGGAATGGAAATAATCGTACACACTGACATTTCTAAATTTATTTACCCCTTCATTAGTGACACTTTAGGGTCGGAGGCTAGTTACGTGATGAGAAGCATTCGAATGATTTCATTTCAAAACGTCAGGTTTGTCTTTGTTTGCAATACAATATTGGTAAAAATCTTGCTAAGTGAAATATTCCTGAATTGAACCTAATCCTATCTATAGTTTCTTAAAATACGTTTACAACAAACTAAATCCAAGATTAATCCGCTTATTTCTAATCAAATGTTGCCAAAATTGCAAGCAGAGAGTTTAGCTTCTTTCAAGAAATGAGCTACAATTCATATTTGTCACAATCATACACAGTGTGATATACAGTGAAACACTTACGCGACCGTCTGCGAACTAAAATGGAACGAGAGAGTAGTATAGAAAGATTTCACTACAACTAAAGGAAATTGCAACTAGAGGACACAACATTAAAGATAGAAATTCCAACAAAAATGATATAGAAATTGTAAGTCGCATCATTATCTGTCAATATCACAAGATGTTCTTTGGTTAAAATCTTATATTTGGTTTGTTTTAATGTTATTTTAAGAACGTGCACGTGCTAAGATATTTTTTATAGATTAGCAGCACGGTGGTTTCGTGGTTGGCACTGTGGCCTCGCACCTCTAGGCTCACGGTTCGAGTCCTGCCTGTCCTGCGTCTGTGTGTCTGGAATGTGTGCACGCTCTCCCCGTGCTTGGTGGGTTTCCTCCACATATTCCCTGTTTCCTCACACAGTCCAAAGACATGCAGATTAGGTTAATTGGCGTTCCCAAATTGTCCATTTTGTGCGTGTGTCTCCTGGGATCGGCTCCGGGCCCCTGTAATAAGAAGCGTTATAGACGATGAATGAAGAAATGCAGAATTTCACTGATTATATTAGAGTTTCCAGTTTCAGTATTAAACATTTGATTTTAAGCACTGTTAGAGTGGACAACATGTTTCCAGGTTGAAGTCCACACAGGGACCTGCTTGACTTCATCCATCCATTAGTCTGTCTATTTATTTATGGAACTTCGAGCCAGCGGTCATTGCTCGAGGGAAGGTTACATTGCTGATGACCCCAAACGCTGTTAACCTACACACACACACACACTATTTTTTAGCTAAGGAGAAAACTGAATACTGGAGGAAACCCACAAAACACTGGGAGAAACAAACTGCAAACTGACCACAGACGAGATTCGAACCCTCAACCCTGGAGGTGTGAGGTGACATTGAACCTTTAAAGCCAGAACTGGTTCATTATTCACAGCTTGAAATAGAAAATGCACTAATATAACAGACTTCATCTTTTATCTAAGAAGTTTAAACTTATAAATCACTGATTTACACTATGAGTAATAAATTCTACAAGTTGATTCAAGCCTCAGCACATTTTGTGGGTGTTCTGTAAAAAAAAAAAAAAAAAAAAACTTTGTCAGTCATTACAGGAAACCTATTCATTACTCCTCTTCTATTTCACATCGCACTTAATTACAGCAGTAGGTTCGGTTCTGCAGGAGCGCCATCTTTCGATCACAGACGCACCTCACACTCGCGATCCGGACTGTACATGGGTACCGTACGCACTGCTGCTTCATTTTGATTATTATAATTCATATGAAGAAAAAAGGCTGAGCAGATTTCATAGTAAGTAGTAGTAGTAGTAGTTGCCTCTTTTCTCAGAAACACACATTTTGGAGCGTAGCCAGAGAGACGGCAATCACACGTCATATGTTCTGGTGATGATCGCTGAGCGCGTCGCGTGGTTCTCTCCCTTTCTCTCACAGCTGTGTTTCAACAAAACAATCTGTGATTAGAGATAAATAAATGACACACGATGAAGTTACAAAACCTTTATGTGGTGATTAGAACATCTGTGCAACATCATGTCAAAATTATAGAGAAATGTGATGTTTCATATTCGTATTCATCTCTAAGTGACTACTGATAATGAATAAATGAAAGAACTCAACGCTATACATATGATGGTACATTAGTGCTGCATTGATGAGCTGTTCATCATTATGATCGTTACAGCTGTTTTTATTAAGATTAACGTTCAATTATTTGTCCCATGTCCCTTACAGCACAGTAAAATGTTGTCCTTTTTTTGCATATATCAGTAATGAAGCTGGGGTCAGAGCGCATGGTCAGCCATGATACAGCGCCCCCTGGAGCAGATAGGGTTAATGACCTTGCTTGAGGACTCTAACAAGTGGCAACTTCATAGGGCTGGGGCTTGAATCCACAACCTTCTGATCAGTAACCTCCAGCCTTAAGCATCTGCGCCACCCCTGCCCTGTCATTCTGATTACTACTTGTAGTATTACTGCCTCCATTAAGATGATTGCTCTATATTCAGTTCCTGCACTGTGATGGCACTACACACTCCGTGCCTCATTTGTGTATTTGGTCTTGTCGCTGCTCAAACAAACGCTGCTCTCCTACTGTTCTGTTGCATTATTTGTACCTCTAAGTATAGATTCCCTACAGTAATATTTGCCCTAATATCCCATGTTGCTTTTATAACTTGCACATCCAATCAGTTTTTGAATATTCCCTTCCATTATGTGCAGTATTCCATTACTTTCATGCATAATTCATGTAACAGCTGGAGATGCAAACCTAATTCCTCTGTACTTGTACAATCGCAGTGCAGCTGTTTTATTTTACACTGGCAGCTCTGGTCCCTTTATATTCATAGAAGAAACAAACCTCCCCAACCTCAAGACCCCACCCACTCCAAACAATCATGAAAAGGAGTGTGTGTAGCTATGGTAATAAACAAAATTCTGTTTCTTTGTTTGTTTGTTTGTATGGGCAGATGGGAGGGGTTTGTACCGGAAGGCAGTAGATTGTGTCATCTTTAACTTTTATAGCATCCTGTGAGGAACGGCCGTGAGTTGTCCGCACACCGGACGTGTCACAGACGGTCCTCACTGGATATATAACGTTATTTGGCGTCATCATCAACTCTTAAATCGTACTGTGACGGAACAGTACGAATCGTTATCATCAGCTTTAATGTCATTTTCTGAGCGTGTCACAGGCGTTCCTCACCGGATGTCACAATAGAGAAATGAGGACGTCAGGCCGAGCTCATAGTTAAAAAGCGTTTTATAGGTTTGTGTAACCAAAACATGAAAAATGGGGAAAGAATGTAATAGTAGCAAAAATGCATACGTATGGCCCGAGGTCATAGCTACTGAAACCCCGGATCAGAATGCAGAGCGCTACAGCGACAGGCAGGAACGGCAAGGGCTGCCGAAACGTCGAAATTATATAAATGACAAATTCCTGTTCGTTTATTATTATTTTTGTTTGTTTGGGCAGACAGGCGGGGCTTGTACAAGTTGACCGCACACTGGCAACGGGAGATCTGCACGCGAGTGGAGTAAACCTCTCGTAGACTGTAAAAAACAAACTGGACAAACCCTCCGTGACATGCCGCACAGGTTTCCTAACGAATTGCTTTCAAGCTAAACTGTGGGAGCCCTGGAGTCCCATAGACTTAACATTGAGACTAACATCAGCTATGACATCAGCTACATCTATGACTATGACATGGGAAGCTCTATGACGTCACGGAAAAGCACCACTCACAGTTTCTTCAGGAAATCTGCCTGTCTAGTTCTTTAATGTCATTCACAGTGGCGCTGCCCCCCAGCAGAGAAGAATGAAAATTATTTATTTTAATAATGAAATAAAGTCATTTAGTCACAATATTCCGCTGTATGTCTTAATATAATTTATTTACAATGAACAAAAAATCTAAACTGTATGACGTTCATTTGTGTTGGCGTACGCCGCGCGCCGGACAAACGAGTGTCTACGTAGCGCGTACGTTTTTGAAAAGCATGTGACCTGAGGCTGAGCTCTGATTGGATCTTTTCCAAATCATCCTTTGGGCGGAGCACTGTGCGCCTTGAGCCCGCCCACTTTTGTTCTTAGCGAATCAAGATTGTTTTTAAATATTTGTGCTCATGTGATTGGACCATGTGATTCTCAGCGCGTCTTTTCCAGCACTTCTCATGGCGAGCGGAGCTGCTGACTGGATGTGATGTGAGTCAGGACTTTATTTTATGCTAGTGGTAATGCTAAAGTGGATGCTTAATTACCTGATAAATGCCTATTTACAGGCGATTATTAAAAGTTTCATTTTGTTTGCGCCCCCCCACCCACAATGTTTTGTGCACCAGCCGCCACTGGTTCATTCATATTCTACACACCGTCCAGTGACAACTCCCAACACCTCCAGTTAGCTGGTTAGCTAAACGGATGCACAGCAGACAGCTAGCAGTTTGACACATGCCATGCAGCTGTCATTCAAACTGGCCATGCCTTTAATTATGCATATATTTATGGTTTAACATAATTTTAACTGATCACCCGCAGTACAGATGAAATAAAAAAAATATATCCTTGGAGACTAAAAACCATATTCGCGTACAAGGCTGTTATATATGTATATTTGTGTATTTTAACGTGTGGATTGACTCACGTTTGGAGCCAACCCCCAGTGGACATTCGAGGAACTGCACGTTCTCATGGCTTCATTTTTCCAGAACTGGAGGTTGCCCCTTGCATGAATACGTAACATGTCCAGCAGATCTGATTTATGCTCCAGTCCACATGTGTACACATCTTTTTTTCTAAAGAAAAATTTAGTCATTGAGGTATAAATGCTGTATATATGGTTTCTGAAATATGGTTTCTGGTTTCTTATTGCAATAATGTACATAATAACGCTAGATAAATGGAAGGCTGGATGCATGGACCACGAAACCTATTGTGATTGTTTTCAAAAATACACAGCGAGTTAAAGAGACAGTGTCTTTTTGGAACGTTATTGATCTACCATTACCACCCACCATCTTCTGTGAGGTGTTTGCTGATCAACACCAAAGCGTTAGAAGATCCTCCTCAGTACGTCTAACAGTCCAACACTAAGTGAAAGAACACTTCCTATTTCTTTCCTGTCCACTGAAGACCCTATATAGAGATGCTTGATACTTGAAATCCTCTCCTGAAATCCTCTGCTGAATATGTCTTTCGCTGACTGTAGACATGCTCATGCTTGACATGGACAGTCTCTGCATCATGACAGAATGACAGACAGAATGATCTGCCACTGGCGGGATTAATTAATTACAGTATTACTAAACCCATCTGACGTTAGATTGCTCATACTGATGGGTCGTCTCCTCTCACTCTGTTTCCCCTGCAGTGCCGTGTTGTGCTAATCCACACCAGGTGACGTGATGTACACACGAGTAACTGTACCTCTCCAGATGTGTGTAACTGAGTCAGCGTTCTGTGGTAAAATGACTGAGACGGCTGTCAAATATATCTGTTCTTCAGTGCTAATAGGGACTTTGTTTTTGCCGTCTCATTCGATTAGCTCATGGAGACGAGGTAAGAGCCAGCACCGTGCACAAACACGAATTGTATAAGGTATAAAACATGAGCAGGCATCGTGTTATTGGAAAATAATCAATTACAAAGAGGTACGATGTCAAGCGATAGTGCTGCAACCATCCAGAGGTTGATTATTTTCCAATAAAAGCATACTCTGAGGTGTTTCCGTCCTCTTAAAGCACAGGCCATATTTTACATTTTATCTGTTATAATAATGCACACTGAGTTCTGGCTAAATGCGAACACTTTTGGCCAGAGACAGAGAAGCAGAGCAAAGTGTCGAGCCCTGTCTATCTATCGGCAGCTTCCATATTCAGGTCTTAGTGCGACATTCAGGCTTTTTTTTTTTTTTTTTTTTTTGTCACTCCTTCAACATTTGACATTTGCAGAGGAAATGACAAGACAGGAGCTATCAGGCAGATAATAGGCTCTTTGTTGAGCCAGGAAACATTGCAGCTAACTATCACATCACAGGTTAGGCTTGTGAGGAGATGGGCTTAGCCAAGCGCGGCACAGCACACACCACACTATCAGTGTCACTTGTGGAATTGAACAGGCAGTCCCCTGAGATAATGGATAGGAAGCAAGGTAGAGAGCGAGAACGAGAGCGCGAGCGTGGGTGTGTGGCAGCGTGGGTGTGTGTAGTGTACCCTTGCCATCAAAAACATGCGCAGGCTCAGCACGGGGAGGCCTCGGGAAAACAGATCACAGCCTTATTTGCCTTTCTAAGTCGAACTGTCAAAAAGCATTCCAGCCTTTCAAAAGGATCTGCATATTCGGAATATCGCAAACTCCAGCTCTGCAGGTACGAAACAGCTGGGCATCTACCTTAATGGGTGCCGTGCTACAGCGGTATTGTGGGTTAGCCTGCTGCTCTTCAGAAGCAACACTCATCAATCATGTTTGATCGAGGCAAAACAGTGCTAGAAGCAAAAAATAAAAAATTCAATGCACTTTTGAGAGACCTGTACTGCATATATTGCCCAGCTGTAACACATTCTGTTCATTTGGTCGCCAGCATTGATCTGGACAAGTCTGAGTCAGGGGCATGGGTTTCTGTGAAATTTCACACCATGCACTAAAGTGCTTTGCTATTACCACAGCTGGTAGCATTATATTCTGTACAACAATGGAGAACGATTACAAATCAATAGTTCCAGTGATGGATTGGCCTTTTTTTTTTTTTTTTTTGGTGGAAACAGTGCACTGCTGTAAAAAGAGTTGATTGAACATCACAATGGTCATCTAGCAGCAGGGAACAGGGAACAGGGCTCCTCCCCTTCCTTCATAGATCTGCTTCACCTTGGCACAAAAAGAAATATGGTCTCTTTTTTTTCCCTTGCATGTTTTATATATACAGTATATTAAAATTTTATTAAAAAAAGAACAAAAAAAGCTAAAACTTAGCCACAAGGTTACCATGTGTTTGGGGAAAACAAAAGTAGTCGTGTAGCTGTCCTTGTGTCTATACTAAAGCTACAGAGGCGTATTGATGGCAAGCACTGGAGGTCCTGCTGAGCCCAACGAGAACGTAAGCAAAGCTGCAGTGGGGCATCTGTTTATACACCCCGAGGTACCTTTCAGTGATACACAGCTCTTCAGGTTGTTCTGCACAACTTCTCACCCCTGTCCCCCCCCCACCCCGTCTCTCTGTTTTGCACAGGGGGACGTCACAGAGCAGGAACCTGAAAAGCAGCGATATGTGAGAGTCCCTGCTTTCTGTTGCATATTGATCCCAGCCTTGTCGAAATATTTTCCCACTTCGCACGCTTGGGGAGTACTGCTCATTAAAATTCACAATCATCTCCAAGAGCCTAACTGGGTGTGTACGCTTTCAGCACGCCCTTTGTAGCTGTATGGTATTTGGTATTCTTCACTGTATATTATTACGCCGCACCATTAGTGGCTGAGGAGTCGAGTTTGGGTCGTGCATGCATTCTAATTTCACTTGATGGTTCTTTGAGATGCGTTTGTCAGATGAAATAATTAGAGAGGGGTGAGGCAAATGAAGCACATAAAAGTGTGCTTTTTAAGCCTCTTCTTTATTGTCAGTCGTTAAAAACAAACATTTTTTTTAGCAATCCTAACATTTCCAGGGAGGAGTAATAAAAATAAAAAGGAAACAAAAAGTGCGAGGAAAATATTCAAATGTGGAAAAATGGAATCGCATGCATCCACACAGCTCCCCCACCACACACTCCCCCCCCCTGCTGTGCAAGTTGGCTAGTTATAATAAAGCCTTAGGATTTTCATTCAAAATGCATGTATGCGGCTTCTTTTTCGGCTGACAGATGGTTGTACAGTATCTCAAGCGTACTGTGCCACCGTTCTCTGAAACAAGGCCAATTCTCAGTCAAGATGCAAATTAAAACTGACTGGAGATCATCCAAGCATGGAACACATGCAGTGTTCCTTCAGAAATCGAGCCCTTTAAATGGGTAGGTCTCAACATCAACATTTGTCTTTGTTTCATTTAAAAGCCTCGATCTGATATGCAGGAGTACAGGTCAGCTTTTTTATAATTTTTTTTTCCTTCCAGCAGTTTCTCTTCCTTAAGCTCCTTCTATAAATGTATATATATAAAAAATAATAAAACGTTAGAATATCATCTCTGCTGTCGATAAAACATTATTTTTAGCCTTGGAGGAAAAACACACCTAAACATATTCTGGCATGAAGGATGTGTATTCGGTGAGCTGGAAAACATTTAGGTCCAGAATTAGTGCTGGGACGTTCTGGATTGGTGGATCCTGGGTTCGATCCCTGCGTCAGATCTGTGTGCATGTTCTCGTCGTGCTTGGTGGGTTTCCTCCGGATGCTCTGGTTTCCTCCCACAGTCCAAAGACTTGCAGATTAGGATAATTGGCATTCCCAAATTGCCCGTAGGCCGTAGGTGGTCCTCTGGGGAAGGAAATGGCAACCTACTCCGGTATCCTTTCCAAGAAAATCTCATGGACAGCTTCTGGAAGGCCTGGCTGTGCTGTGGTCCATGAGGTCATGAAAAGTCAGACACGACTTAAAGACCAAGCAAACAAACAGAGTGTACACCTGATGTGATGTAAAAGTAAAGAGCTTGTATTAAAAACCTCTCTCTCTCTCGGTCACCTACTTATGGATGGTTTGGTTTATAATTCCGTATACTAGATCAACAGTAATATCTTAAAAGCAGGCAGATGAGAACGCAGAAGGGAAACGAAATCTTCTCGCCAGATAGCTCTATTTGTTTCCCAGCCTGCCTCACTCCTATGCACTCCTAGTAATCTTCGTGTAAAGTGCTCTACAGGATTTAAAGGTGGTCATTTCGGACGGCATAAAAGCTCTTGATCAGAAAACTGCTGCCATTTTACCTGCTTTAGTACTATGTTCAACAGACTTATTACCTTTTCTAAAGAAAACAGTGAGGCAGAGTTGTGATTTGGGTTTTTTTGGTTGTTTTTTTTGTTTTTGTGTGTGTGTGTGTGTGTGCACGTGCATTCTCCTCCATAAGTCATCTATGACAAGCTGGCCTTGCTGTTTTAGCATTGTTGCTGATGGTGAAATAGGAGGGCGCATGAGGCAAGGCTACGCGTTCAGCATTTCAGCAGACGCGTCGGGTTGGGCAGCATGCCACATTAAGCACTCAGTATGCAGCTCTCGCCATACAGATGTGATGAAACGAAAGCTGACTGCACTCGTCACTTAACAGGAAACCAAGGGGAACCCAATGCCAATTCTCAATTCTCGTTTCACCGCAGAACATATTTCTTCAGAATTGTTGTTGGAACATATGCTACTAATAGCCGAAGCAAGTTCGCATACACACACACACCGTCATGGCGAACACATCTTTACATGTATCTCAGTACAGCTGAGTAAATGCCCTTCTGCAAGAAAATGCTGAGGAATAAATTGGAAGCGCTTGACTGCAGATTTCATTATGAAGTCTGCTGATAAGGGCAGTGCTTTGAGGGGTGAATAATGCACACGTACCACGTCAGCCAAATCTGTTATGCTTTATTCCAATCGTGCTTTGTGATTCGGCGGTGTGAACCATCTGCAATTTCATTTCAAATCGTTCCCATGATCTCTGGGGGAAGTGGAAGAGAAAAATATCACAACTGGTCATTTTGGACTCCCTGAGCCATTGTAGCATTTTTCACCTAGCTGCAACATTACCAATGTTCTGAGTGCCTTTGTCTGTCCTGAATGGAAGCCCAGAGGCTCAGCGATGGCCAGAACGAGGAGGTAGGACACTAATGTATTTACATGGTAGGGGATTGGAACAACAACGTAAACAGCCCTCTGGAGAGTCGATGGCGAGCATCGCTCACATTCTGTCTTCAGTTTTGTGTTCTGCCATACGCCCATCCACCAGCAATCTCCTATCCCCCCCGACACACACACACACACACACACACACATACACACTCATCGAGCTTCATTGCCCACAATCGCCTTAATGACAGACAGTAACTGCAATTCCCTCAAGTGAGGTTGCGATTGGAGCACAGCCTTCCCTGAGGCTTTTTGTCCTGTGGTGAGTGCTGCAGTTGGAAGGCGGTGGTCAGAGACATCCATCTGGTGGTGTCGACTTTTTGCGTTGCCATAAATTTTGGCTCCTGCAGGAGACTGGTGGGCGGGCAGGCTGAGAGATATGAGCCCTGGGCTCCACAGAGGCTTTCTAGTCCTAAGAAGTGCTTGGGCACTCACACACTATCAGCACTGTCAGCAGTACATGAAACCAAAAGGCCTTGAACCTCTGAGAGACCACTAGGGAAAAAAAAAAAGTGAGGGCAAGTCACATGTCTAATCACAGAGACAGATTCAAAGAATGATTCAAATGCAGCTGTATTTTCAACCCAGACAGATTTTTCACTTTGTACCATTTTCACTTTCCAATGAAATAAGGTTTTCACACGGCTACCGAGGTCCACATCCAAAAAGGACCCTGTCCAGTTGAAGTTCTTTTCATTGACTAAAGTGCTCAGTCTATAAATACACCCAAGTCATCTCTTAGTCTTAATGTTTTGTGACACAAACTCTCTGCTTCGACACAGAGACCATTTCATGAATGGCCAGTCATGAGGAAACGCAAAATGGACCAGAATGTATGGAGGATAAATGCATGCACAGACGAAAATCAGCCATTTGGATGAGGAGCGTGAGTCACGTGGTGTCCATTCTGAGAGCGTGGAGTGACTCGGACCACAGGATGCTGTCTCCGAACCCCGGATTCTACACGGAGCATGCTGTAATTGTCCTCTGCCTCAATTCACTAAATGAGCTTTCCAGCTAAATGACTCCTGAATTATTTAACATCCCAGTGGGCACATCAGTGGGAGGAAATGCTGGCAAGTTGTCTTTTTCTGACATCATTTAGTGGTCAGATAGTGGTTGGTTAGGTTAGGTAGTTTAAAAAATTTTTTTTTTAACCTGACTAGTTCATAATTATAATCAAAAATAAAATATGAACACACAGTCTAAAATAACATTACAGCATTGACTAAATGTATGAATGTACTCTGTTAAGACAGGCAAAAAAAATGATATAAATGTATTTGTATAGAAATTAAATTATGACCAAATTACACATTATAAACAGAAACACGCAACTGGTGTGAATTTGATCCATCTATCAAGACCATAAGGCAGTGTACACCCTGGATGGCATGCCAACCCATTGCACAAGCACACACACACACAAACAAACACACTACAGACAATCTGGAAATGCTAATCAGCCTACACCACACGTCTGTGGACATCTGTGGGAGGAAACCAGAGTTCCCGGATGAAACCCAACAAGCATGCAAACTCCAGACCGGAGGCGGGATTCTTGGGGTGCTAAAAATGACAAATGAAAAGAAAATCCAACATAAGGTGTCCTAGTAATAAGTGCTTTAATAATGATTGAGCCAAAAATCTTGTTCATGTAAAGTCCACGGCATATGATTTACATAAGTTTCATATTCATTAAACCAATCAGTGAGCTCTCATGTGCCGTGGATGTGGGCGGAGTCATCCTGGAAGAGACCACTCCCATCCGAATGGAGCTCTTTCATCTCAGGATAATATTAAACAGTTAGCATAACAATGTAGTGAGTTTTTAATGTAAGGGGCCAATCCTTGCCTGAGGAACAAGCTCATATCAGTTGCTCCTTATGCATCATTCTCAAGAAAGATTCACTTTCAAGTACTTTCCTGTCTGTCTGTACAGATGTCAAATGTGTCTCACTGAAACACAGCCAGAAAAGCCGTTTTTGTGACTGAAGCCATTCACCGACATTTTTCTCTCGCCATCTTGATCCAAAGTTAAAGTGAGCTTGCTTAGCATTTTATACCAGCTCCAAAGCCAGATAAACGCTGGTTGCTTTGGCCAAACACTTAAAAAAAGAATCTCTGCCACACCTAACACTGGATATACACACACACACACACACGACTGCAAATAAATTCAAGAAGCATTTCAGCAACGGATCAGTGTTGTACTCTAGATTAAATACTGTTATTTGTGGTATGTGGAGACACCTTCGCTGCAGTCCATATAACAGTACAACATGGAGTCAATCTGTCCTGGTGAGATTCATTAACGCTATAAACACAGAGCAGTGGACGTCTCCGGCTAAAGATTTTAGCCCTAAAACCTGAACGCTCCCCCCTGCCCCCCCCCCCCCCACGACCATTTTGCGGGTTTATTTTGCAATATATACGTAGTAGCACAGGAGTATAAATATGTACTCCCCCACCTCCCGAGCAAACTCATCATGTTGGCTGCTTCATTTCCACGCTCTGTGGGCACATTACTAAACCAGAGCTGCAGTTTGTGCCCTGGAGCTTCTCTGCTCTTACCATTTAAAGTGATAATTTAATGCTGAAACATTCGCAACAAATTTTATTTTCATCTACAAGTGGAATGTGTGTTTTAACGCAGGAAGAGGAAATTAAAAAGAAAAGAGGAAGGATTCATCTCTGAGAAAGAGGTTCATGTAAAGAGTGAGTGGTGTTTTTGAGGGTTTGTTTGATTTAAAGAGATTTACGTTTCCAGACGTCGCTATTTAAAAGTATTTCATATGTACAGACATTAACGTCGACCAGCCTTGACTGAAACATCTGGTTTAATGAGTTACTCAGCATTCTCAGTAATGTGATGGAGTTTATATATATATATATATATATATATATATATATATATATATATACATACATACACACACACACACACACAGTATATATAGATGTAGTCAACTGTGCCAAAGTATTGATCCCCATCTTTTCTTCATATTTTGCTTCCCAAAGCTCCAGACGTTCTTGTATTGTTTAACGTCGTCTTGAGGAAGTTCTCCAGGCTTCCTGATGGACGTTTTTGCCTGTTATCATGTGCACTTCTCTCCCTGTACCTGATCAGTTTCAGATGAATGTGTTTCGTGTTTGTTAATCCACACAGTGATCTATGAATCATTCAATCATTATAAACACATCTAAGTGAAGTCCTGATCCAGTGAGAAACAGGTGCAGATGATGAGAGATGATCAGGAGGTGATTAGTTCACTGCTGATGCTGAATGCCGAGGGGTTGGAACAGACGAGAGGGGAAATGAGGTCGCTGATGAGGTGATGAGTTACATAAACAATTAGTTTATAAATTTTATCTTTACAGGTAAAAATTTGTTCCCATTTCTTTAATTGAATCTAATATGATTTCATTAGTGATTGCTCAAGACTTTTGCACAGTACTGTATATCAGCATAAAAATAAAATTAAAAATGGTCCGACACAAAAGCCAAACTGTTCTAAAGAGAGAGAACATGAACCTACTAGTCTGACAGTTTGGCGTTCAGAGAATAACTTTGCAGTTTTTGCATCCATGAGATGAAGGAGCAGTAATTTAATCGTTTCTTTAAATCAAACTGAAAAACAAAGACAGAAATGCTGGTTGCTTTGGCCAAACACTTAAAAACAAAAACAAAAAAAAAAGAATCTCTGCCACACCTAACACTGGATATACACACACAACTGCAAATAAATTCAAGAAGCATTTCAGCACCGGAAAGTATGGAGAAACTTGTCATTTCACACCATAGTACACTTTAGGTGTTTTCTCATGTATTGTTCACAGAAATCCAGTGCATCATTTTGTCTACATGTTTATAAGTAAAGACACCCAACCATTAGACCCAGATTTATTTCCCCCTTTCCAGTTACAATAATCTCCACTCTTCTGGGAAGGATTCCCATTAGATTTTGGAGCCTTACTGTCAGGATTTGTGATTATTCAGCTCCAAGAGCGTTTGTGAGACGAGGCACTGATTTTGGGATGTCGTTGAGGTTCCGGATCAGGGTGCAGTGCAAAGCATTGCGCGCTCATTTTTTATATTCTTCATACTTTTCAGGGTTGCGTCCCTGGAGGTGTGCGGCCACAATGCTAACCAATACACTGCCAATAAGCAATTAACTAAACTTTATTACCCCTGTGGCCAGAAATGCATTGCAAGTCACCTGCAGTTATAGCTGGTTCAGCTAATTAAACTGAAATTATTGTAAGAGATTTTATTTCTACAAAACACCTCTTAGATGTTGGTAATGTACCAGCAATAACCCCATCCATGCGCATTTGATTTTAAATGCTACCTCTTGATGAAGCGAAACAGGTAAAACCTTTGTCATGCAGTATGTTTACCACAAATAAACTATGAAAAATTGATCAGGTGAAAGAAACACTTCATGTAGTGTCCTATTCATAAAAAATACAACATACACTGTTTGCATTACATTCTATCAACTTTGCATCATTGCATGAGAAACGTAAGGGTTGATTTTAAATAAAGTTTATGTTGGTACTGAAAATGGAAATTTAAATTTTATTTCTTAGTCAAAAAAATAAAGACTAGAATGCAGATTGTTCATTGCGACAAGGCTGTTCATGAGGCCTCTGAGAGACAGCTCTTTTGTGTGCTCTGGATTGCAGCTATACATCACATCACATCGGCGACTGAGCTAGGCTAATAAGATGGTGTCGGTATTAGCATGAAAACTCAAGCTTTGGAAACCTTTGTGTTCGAGTGAAGTGTGTAGATGAGGAGCCGATCGAGCCGGACCGACTGGATGATTCATTGGCGCTGCATCGGTCGCTTGAGGTGGAGATGAAAATTTACAGTATTATCAACATTATCAGAAGGCAGCTGAATAGCATTATGGGTAACATATGAAACCATTAACCAATGTGTGATTGACCACCATGTCAGTGAAAGAAGTTTAAACTGAATAAACCAGAGAAATCCTTGACCACGTCGAAGATGGCATAATAATTATAACAATTAGTTATTTCCAACAGCTTTCCATTTAATGCTCTTTGGGACTCTGATATTCTAAGCACAATAAGTGGAAATATAGTTTCTCAGGACTGTCCACCACCTCCATGGTTTATTCTCCTCATTATCTGGTGACATAGTACCGCTACGAGTTTAAAACTACTCAACTCCTGTTAATTACTCTAACCGTCAGTCGCCAGCTCCACCAGTCGCGGTTCGTTACTTCCTTCAGACTTGAAAGGAGAAGTGTGGGCGGGGCAAAATAAGAAAACTAATTATAATCTGTGTGATAATGAATGGTGTTTGTGGAACTGTTGTATAAAAGCGATATCACAATCAAAGTTGTGCTGTTGTGCTGAATATCAGCACGCCGGCGCCTTCGTGCCTACGACCTCATGACCTGATATCCAGCACAACAGCACTCGATCTCGTATGATACTGTTTATACATGCAAGACGTTTTTCTTTAATGTTTCAGTTAGACGATAAACAAACAGCAGATTTAAACATAAATAAAGCATTTGAAGCCCAGAGTCATTTTTTAATGATGTTTTTATTGATGGACTACAAAAATTCTGAATTCTAAAAGAACTGGAAAGAACACTGATTAAGCGTTTTTCAGTTAAAAAAAAAAAAAAGTCTGAAGTTTACACGCAACAGTATTCTTTAGTGACTGGATCATAATCTTTCAAAAGTGTATGCTGTTATATATATTTTTTTACAGGATTAAATGCGTGTACAAATATGTCCCCCTCTCATAAGGACAATTTACAAAACTTCAATGTTTTTACATTTTCAAAAAAACAAACAAAAAAATCATAAAAATTAAAAATCATTTTAAAAAGTATAGCTTTTTTTTTCTTTTCTCGTGTGTAACAGGACTTTACTAACGCTGATGGACCAGCAGACCAAGACCAGCGAAGGACCAGCCTCCAGTCCACACACTTACTCTCTCTCTAACAATCTTTATCCCTCACTAGCAGCTACCTCAGAGAAACCACATTCAGCAGTATTGCACATTAAGCACGGAGGACAATTGTTCTGAGAGGGGGGAAATGTCAATAGAATAGAAAAAAAAAAAACCCTGACAATATTTCCGAGAGAAAAATGCAAAAAGGCCAACAGAATCATGCAAACAGCAAGACCTGTGAAGATCTGTCTCTGCTATACAAGAGCTTTTTTTTTTTTTTTTTTTTTAATATATATCTTATATCTTCTAGCAAGCCAGTTAATTCATTATAAAGAATCAGCCATTTACGACCCTGAACACAGAGCAGAAGACACTTAGCCACTAGCTCACCCTACAAAACTTCTACCAGCAGAGGCCACTGTCTCTTTTAACGACCCCGAGCGCGGAGCGAAGGGAAGGCGGACATCTCACACTCACGGCAAGCAAAATAAGAGTGGATCGCTCTGCTAAAATATTATTCCTAAATGCATAAACTCTGTTCCTACAACATGCAGACAAAAATATTCTAAAAAGTGCTTTACAGCTTGACTCAAGCTCCAAGTAAACGTTTGTTCTCAGGGGCACTTAAATTGTACAACTTCCTAAAGAAAAATATTTTGCACTATATTTGACCGGGTTTTGGACCATGATTGCGTTTCCTTGTTGTTGTTTTAGATTTCAGGTGGCTTAAAAATGACTGTATTTGGCACCATCTTAGTCGGCTTTGGGTCTGGTATAAATCCTTGAACCAAAATAATCAGGAAAAAAAAAACTTTTATAAAGTCAGAACCTGATAGATACAAAAACAGAATATACAATTTACCTCAAGACCACATATGATGATTAACATGTTAAGAAATAACCTATTGAATATCAACAATATATCATCTCTTTAAGAGAGATCGGCCAACGTTATATACGAAACATGACAAAAAGAAATATTTCGGACTAAGTTTATAGTCACAATATAGTCTCTCCCTTTCTCTCTAGTGTCAATGTATTTCTATAACAAAGAAATTCTGAAATACTGAACAGGCCTAAATTGTTCCAGGTTCGATAAATCCCAGACGATTCTAGTGTCCATTCCCTCGCTAATCTCGCTCTCGCTTTTCCCCTCCTCTAAAGTCAAAAAACGGAAGATGATTGAAGAAATGTTTGAATTGGATTTTGGACACACCGGCGTCCTGCCGAGTCAGAGGAAGCACTGTGACGTGTACAGAACTGTTTTTTTTTTTTTTCTTTTCATTTTAACTACTATAATAATAAAGCGCATTCAGCTGGCCTATAACACCGAGTAGGAGGCAGCTTGAAACAATGTGGGAGCCGACCACGCCCTCTCACCCACACCCTCTCAGTGCAGTGGCCACCTAGTCGAAAATGGCAATCGTTACTGTCGGGCATTTAAAAAGAAAGGCAGTCAAGACAGACTGAAATCAATTTCGACACTGAGAATGTACAGAAAAGAATAAATGAAAAAAAAAATCTGGCGACGAAGAGATCCGAGACGGGGAGCTGGGAAGGAAATGTAAAACTCTCAAAAGAGATCCGCTTTAGCTTTCCATACACTGGTTTTATGCCATAATATAACTGCGGATTCATATCCACTGGAGGTGTTCACTACCTTCAGGCTTTGATATCGATAAAGTAATGGACTACAGCGGAGGCTGCAATCGAAAGGACAGACATTCTCACAAGGAACGCTTTCCAAAATACATGCATTATTCTGGACATAAAAACATGTCCAATATTTAGACATTAGACTACATTCAATCTTTAGACCGTGACAGAAGGCACAAAAACAAAATATCTGCTTTTTTGTTGTTGTTTTTTAAATATATATTTTTAATGAGTTAGACAGAAACCAGCCATGAATCAAATACGTTTGATTGGTCCTGATTAGAGGATAAAGAATAAACCACCTGGTCCTGTATTGGCGAGAGCCTCTGGTGACGTCTGGCTCTTTCTTTGGAAAACAAGATCAGCTAGACCTATTTACAAAAAAGCAACGTTCAATCTCTGTAACTGTTACTCGAAAGAACCAGGCTTAAAGGAGAATTCGGATTTTTTAAAATTATTTTTGTATAATTCACCGGATGGAAAGTAAACAGTTGTGCAGCGTATTTAGATGACAAATGCGGAGGTGTTTTGTTTGTTGTAGAAACCAGGAGTCTTTTGTATTCACAAGAGCGTTATGCGATCTACCAGAAACATCTGGATCTGTCTATGTAATAGCACTACAATGGTGATTAATTTATTGAAATGTTTTTTGGAACCAAACTTCCCTTCCAAACATCATACACGTTTGTCTCCATTTCTGGCTGTAATGGTTTGGTAGATGACTGTGTGCATGACAAACTCTTGAGAGAGAGAGAGAGACACACACACACACCATAATAAACAGTCTGAAAGGCCACAGGAAATAAAATTTGTGATCAGTTTATATAATCATTGAGGTCATTCTTAGATTTTTCTGACCCCTGTTTCCCATCACGGTCATTGTAAACACCTCTGACTCACAATGAAATGTTCTACAGAAACCTGCTGCATTTTCCATCCAGCCAATCAGAACGACTGTTTACGACTCAACAAGCCTCGATGGTAAAATTGTGGGGGGAAAAACAAATCTTCTTGGACTTTCCCTTTAAAGTATTTTAAGCATAGACGAGCAGCAGCCGCTTGCAGGAATGAGACCGAGAGAGAGCGAGGGAAGATACAGAAAATCAGACATATAAACGTCCGATATCTCTCTCTCTCACACACACGCACACACACACTCTCTCTCTCTCTCTGGTGACTCTCGAATGTCACGTTGCGGTGCTGCTCTGCCATTAGTACATTCTAACAAAGTGCTTTTATGCATGAGACGTAATTGCTTCTGGAAAGAGTAGATTGGGGAAGGGTTGAGAGGAATGCTTTAAAAAAGAAAGCAAAAGAAGAACAAAAATACACACACACACACGTGCGTTTGCTGGGGGGCTGAAAGAGCAACAGGCCGACCAGGCAGTGACCGCTCCGGACAGCTAACAGCCACCAAAAAAATGCGATGTATATATATATATATATATATGAATATTTTCTTCTTCTTCCCACCTGCACTGGGGATTGTCAAGGGAAATTCATCTTAAAAGAGACGGGGAAGGGTAGAATTAAGTGCTTTCTGTTTAAAAACGGGACAAACCGGTCTGAAAACCGTGGATGTCCTCTAATAGTATCCTCAATAAGTACATTTAAAATTACACTGCATTGTTAATGTAGTGGGTAAATATATCTGAAATTCAGAGTTCCAGTAACAATTTCTGAGATCCTCATAATTCCTGATTTTCACTTAATTTTGATCTTTGATTCACAGTATAATAAAGCTCTTTTTTTTTCTTTCCTTTTACCACTTTAAAAAAAAGTTACTTTCACATAAACCTATTGTACATGAAAATAAAATGTGGGTATATCATGTATATATAGTGTATGTACAATTGTAGTTAACTGTACAGCGGTTTGGACCACGCCGGCCCGCGACTCGTACAGAGAGCCCTTCCCGCCTTGCTGGCTAGAATACAGCCTGTAAAAATCTCCCAGCGGATCTTTCTATCGGGGGCTAGAAAGGTGACTCAGTTTCCCGTGAATAAACATTCCGCAGGTCAGCACGAGTGCCAGTGTCAGTACGGCTGCAGCTTTAAGAGTCCAGGGTTGTATCAGCTGTCCGAGTTCATTAACCGGCTGTTCGTGTGTCAAGTTCCAGCGGTTTTACCAGGAGGTCGCTGGACAGCCGAGTGCTGGTACGGATAGCTTCTCTAGGTGGATCGGGGTAGCAAGTGTGACATGTCCTGCCAGTCTAAATCACGTCCACCGCAAGCCAGGCCCCATGAAGTTGGTTTGGTAGCAGCCCTCTCTCTGGCAGATTCAGTTCCACCGAGTTGTGTTGCATCAGTTCCCGTGTTGCTGACACTGACAGCTAGAGACTGAAGAGCTCAGCTGTGCAGACGTTTGACCTTAAAGATGATTTTGACACGCGCACTCATTTTCTTTCTCGAAATGGTGCTTGATTTGTTCACCGCGTTGCTTTTGCCGATATACATCAAGAGCTGGAACGGGCCGTCCTTTGCTACCTGATTAGCGTCACACTCCACAGCATTTGCCTTCTTCACACGTACTTTAACTTAAATACTGATCGACCGTATACTGGAAATACATTCCACCTTCATGTTCAAGTTCATGCTTACTATCAATCTCGGTCCTCATGTGTCATTCAGCCAAGACGAACGATGCTCTCGAATTCATGAATTCAGTTGATCGAGAAAGCCTCGAAACATTTATCTAGCTCTCGGCCATCATCTGGAAAGATACGAGCTCATTCCTGCGGTGAAGCCAGGTGATAAAAGGGCTCCTCAACAGATGACAGGAACACCGTCAGTGTTGAAAATCATACCAGTAGTGGGTTCGTAAGTGCCAGCCAGGTAGTAGAGGTCCTCACTGTCCTGGTACTTCTTTGTTTTAATCATCTGTTCATACTGCTCTAGGCTAACCACCAAGCACTTGTGAGAGATGGTCTGAACATCATTCTCGTCGACGTGAGACGACTGATACAGAGCCCGCTGCACAGAGAAACATTTTTCACATTCTTACTTTTTACATTTATTTTGGAAGGGATATGGTGTTACGTTACTGAATAAATACACTCACCTCCATGAAATCCTTTCTCTGGTTTGATGCCTGCAGAACAGCAGCAAGATTCCTTCCAGACATCTGATCCCAGTTCTGTCAAGGCAAAGAAAAATATGTCTGTGGTTTTAAGTCCTGCAGGACATTTTTTAAAAAGATAAATACATTGCCCTAATGTAGAATAAATAGAAAATATCCTGACTTAGATTTTTTAAAAATCTGCAATGTAGGAAATGTAACCTTTTTGTCATGAAATTTCTTTCCAGGGTTGGTTTCCTCAGGATGGTAGAACCATTTGACACGAACCACCATGTTGTTTCCCCATGACTCCCACATGCTCTGGATGTGACCAATAAATGGAAGGTTAGGCCGTCCAGCAGACAGGAAAACAGCGCAGTCTCCAATACGGATCATTTCTTTGCCTCGCATAATGGCCTTATAGAAGAGTTTCTTTGCTTTGCCCTTCATTCCCCGTCTCTGCAATAAAAAAAAATGTATATATCTTTTCATTCTGAGTTTATTAAAGAAGTGGTGTGCAGACAAGCAAGAGTAGGTCTTTCTTGAATAAAAGAATAAATGAAAAAATCCATTATATTAAATCAACGTTGTAGAAATGTCAAGACTAACCTGGGTTGGTTTCCCAAACCACTTCCACAGCTGTCTGGCTGGCAGGAAAGCCGAAATCTTGGGCCTGTTCTCCACAGAGGGCAGTCTCTGTCGCTTAGCCAGCTCTTTAGTGGTGGGCAGATGGATGCCCTCTCTCCTCTTCGGCCGGCCGACGCTCTTCTTCACCTTCTGTTGCTTCGCCTGCTGTTTGGAAGAAACCTGCTGTTTCTGGACCTTGGACGTGTCGGGTGGAGGCTCGGTCTTCACCTCTGCTTTCTCTTCTACGTCCTCTTCCTCGTTCTCTGTTGGCGGTTGGTCTTGAGGGGACAGGGGCTGGGGATCTGCAGGGGCCTCCTCATCCGAGCTACAGGAAGACTCCTCATCACTGGTGGTCGAGGACGAGGAGGAGGACGATGACGACGAATTAAATCCAGCAGTAGAAGAGGAACTACTGCTAGAGGAACTAGAAGAGGTAGGGCTAGAGGCACGGGAGCTCGTCGAGCTGCTGTCCTGTTTGGCCTTGGTTTCCGACGAGGTCCTCGTTTCCTCCTCTCCATCCGACTCCGAGCTGCTGCTGCTACTGCTGCTGCAGTTTTCTGATTGAGCCTCTTTCTCTCCTGAGCTCTTCACACTTACACGGCTCTCTGTGCTGCTTCCTAGCTGACGGATACCGTAGGACGCCACACTGTCCGGATTAATGTTCTCAGGCTCAGTCTTGGGCTTCAGTGTTTTGTCTGTAGGGGTAGTGGAGGTGACAGTAGTGTAGTTAACACCCATCACGGCTTTGTTGTCCCTCTTTGTGCGATTCTGACCTTCCATCATCATCAGGGCTTTGGTCTTCTTGGTCTTCGGGGACATCACGCCCTCATGGTCGAGCTTGATCAGGATCTCTGTCTGAGGCTGCTTGCGTTGTGTTTTCACCCCAAACCCTGCTCCTTCGTCTTCACTCTTCCGGACTCTTTTGACAGCCTTTGCATTCCCGCTCTCATTGCTGGACATAAAGGAAGCTAACGAAGCAGATGGGTCGTTATAGAGATCCACAGAGAGAACTTTTCCATAAAGTGCTGATGAGTAGACAGGCTTGGTCTGTGAGTGTACTTTGGCTGGGGGTTTGGCTACAGCAGTTTTCTTCTGGCCTTCAGCAGGAATTGGGATGGAGGGGCTGGCAGGCTGACTCTTCCTACTCAGCAGTGGGCCACTTTTCTGGGTGGTAAGGGGTCTCTCCTGCACGGGTCCAGGGGCTGATTGGTCAGGTTTTTCATGCTCCTTTTGAGCTAGTTCAGGCTCTGGAAAGTGGGACAGAGAGGAGGAGGAGTTTAATATGCCTCAACAGATGACCTACATGGAATGCAGCGAAGCTAAAATTGCCCCTATTCTGCCAGGAAGCCTTTCTCTTCCCAACCACAAACAAATTACTTAATATCCATGAAACCACCAAAAATATCCCCCTCTCGAGCCACAGACATTTACTTCATTAATTCCAGAACTGCTGGCTCTTTTACTTAGAAACACATCAGCTGTCAAGAAATCTCATGATGTCTCAAGTAATGGAGATGCATTACCAGGTTTGGGCTTGGGTTTTCTCCCCCTCCCCTTGTTCTTTGGAGCCGAATCGTCGGACATTTTCGGACTCGTCTCTTTACTCTCGGGAACGTCCTTACTGCCCTTCCGTGCTCGTTTTTTAGTGCTAGCCACCAGAAGTGCAGGGGATGGCTCTGCACCTGCATAAGCAGAAAAAACAAAACAAAAAAACAAACACAGCAAACAAAACATTATTTTTCTCACCGCTAATAATAATCGTAATATTTATTTAATACAAGCTCTTAATGCTCTACATGAATGCATGCACTGACTAGTCACAACCTTGGGGCTCTTCACATCTCAAGAGCTAAAGCAAACTGAATCGGTGGCTGCAGAGCCTCCAAACTAAGCAACATTTTCAGACAGGCAGTTAGCATAAATCCAGGTTTGTCCCACTTGCTGAGAGGACACTCACATTGGATCTTGTAGTCCGGAGGGAGTAGTCTAATGTGGGACAGCGGAATGCGACCGGTGTCCCCGTCGTCAAACTCTACAGTTATCAAGTCGTCCACCTCGTCCATGTCAGGGCTCCCTGCAGATACGAAAAAATGAGAAAGATTAATATGCAGCAGTATATATCTCCATAGCGCTTCTTGAGGGGCCTTTTTATTCTCATCTGCTGACAAGAGCAGCAGTTACAACCCCTATTTAAGTTTTTTTGGACAAGCCCCCAGTTCTCTCTTGACTTAGTGGGAGGGAAAATAAATAATAATTGAAGCAAGAGGGCCGCACAAAGCTAACCACACCATCATTCATTCGTGGCCTCTGGACTCCCCCACCTCCTCTGGCATGCCTGTTGGCCTTGGCGAAAAAAAAACTTAAATTAAACGAAATTAAACAGGATTCCGCTCTGAAAGGTTATGTGCACAGAAGACAGAAAATACTTTTGCTTGCAAAAGTTAGACAGCATGTCTTTATAAACCATGGTGGTCAGTGTGCCATTTTAGTTAGCGTAAAGCACTTTATTGATCTTACCTCTGACCACGGTGCCAGGGTAGAGGCAGCGGTACTGCTGGCTCCAGTAGGCTGCGATTCTTGTTCCCTGAGGCAGGTACCTCACCGAGGGGGGCTTAACATCAATAATCTGTTCAATGTGGGCAGCAGGGGTAAAAAACAAAACAAAAAGAAAAGTAAAACAATCTATTGTTGCATTCAACAAGGAAGACAACATTTTAACCTATTTGTAGCACATGGGCGCTGCTGTCTACATAACACTACACTACATGCAGAATGAGTAATGCGTCATTTCCTGGCAACGCTTCATTTCTCATGGATACGATCAATCTCGAAGAGCTCTGCGCCTGGACTCACTTTTGGCTAAGCTTCTGCTTACTCAATTAAAAGGGAACGGTGGTAGCTAAGAGCCTCACTGCCTGAACCAACACTCGGTATCAGTGAAGCAAAACGTGTGTAGCAGAACACGAGGTCCTACGTTCCTGAGTGTGTTTGAGAGTGTGTGCGCACGCCCCTGGGCATACTGTGTACTAGGACACGCGTGAGGCTCATTAGTGACTGGAAAGGACAGTGTGCTGTACTGACCGCCTCCTGCAGCAGCTGCTCCAGGCAGTAGATATGAGGCCTGTTTCCCCGTTCACCCTCAACCACCACACTGTATCTGTAACACACAAGGCATAGTCATTAACACACAACCTGTCTGCCTCTGCTTGACAGCTGAGACACCACTGAGTGACCCTCTCCAAAAAAAAAAAGAAAAAAAAAAGAAAGATGAACATAAAACAGTGTCGATCCTACTCACATACATACAGGCACAGGAATAATTTAAAACAGACCCACAAGCCTATAAAAATATTAACACCAGAACAAAAAATAAACCCGTTGACAGACACTGGATGCGTTTTGGTGCATAAAACAGTGCACTTAATGGAGATAGAAAAGCCCAGGTGGGTTGTAATGGAAAGACAGACATGACCTAACCACGAGCGGATGAACAAAGCTGAAGCTGAGACAGTCTCAAAAAAAAAAAAAAAAAAAAAATCCGAAAGGCAGGGATCTTTGTTGCCAATAATCAATGGATCCCAGTTTTTCTTTCCCCCGTCCAAACAACAAGTTCATGGATTATATTTGCAGGAGGCACGTTTTATTTTTTAAAATGATTTCTTTTTCTATAACCTGCAGTCTTACAGTCAGCGGCAGGATGAACTCATTTAATCTCTTCTGCTGTTAAGGAGTCGGAGCGTTTGGGATGAGCGAAGCAGAGAATTCGCTTTTCATAATATCTGATGGAAACAAGATGGAAGCTTACAAAGAGAGGGAAAAAAAAAAGAAGAGAAGACCCTTTATTTTACCCGTTCAAGAAAAGCAGAAAGCAGTGCCAGGCTGAGTCACTGTGTGGGAAGTGATGGATCTAAAGTCAGAGAACTGCGTGGAGACTTCTGGGATATTATTACTGCAGCCAAACAAATACCTTTAACCCTTGGGGGAAAAAAAGGGTTTTGGTCTTAAAAACATGAAGTCTTCCCCAAAAATAGAGCTTATTTTACAAGCATTAATGTTCTATAACAGTTCTGCAGATATATTGGTTTTTATTGACAAAACAGGAAAGCACTTGCGATATGTAAATATATACAGTATATATATATATATATATATATATATATATATATATATATATATATATATATATATACGGCTTGTTACTGCGCACTAGTGACTGATCCGTTTTGCACAAGGTCCTCTGATTACCTCACTGCATTGCCATGCGATTTATTATTCTGTTTTAGTTTCTACACCTTTTAGGTACTTGTATATTCAACTATGATCTGATAAAAGATTCAGCATGTACACAGACTCCATAAAAAATAAAGGAAAAAAAATTTAAAAATTCTTGATCGGTGTACACGTCTTCTTTTGGAGGGATGGAGGAATTAGATTAGAAGCAGTCCGTGCTGTTTAAAAATCCTGACCGTCAAATCAAGACCTGCTCTCATCTGGATGCATAAAGGTACTCGCAGTTCCAGCATGACCCAGAGCCAGCTGTCAGACCTGCCTGTCAGTGATTGGCAGTCCTATTACTGAGACACGGGCCTGTGTGTGGATACGTACCCACCCCTCCCTCCGTCCTTCTTTCCCACACGCACTCCCCAGAGCCAGCTTGAGGGGGTAGGTGTGCTGCTAGGAACAACTGATTGCTCGTGTCTAGAGGCTTAGGGTAAATTCACACCAGCTGCTCCCTGACGGGAGAAGGTGCATGATTGGGCTCAGGCCCCTACGAGCGGAGTTAAATACAGACGTTTTATGCTTCAGAGTGGAGCGGAGCCGGTAACCAGGGTGGGATTTATAGGGAGATCGTCTATAGAAGGTTTAATGATTTCAGATGGAAAAATAAACACGGAAACCTACTCAAAGTTTGCTGAAATGCTTCAGCGGTTTCTATTCGCTCACATTCCTCCATCTTTTGCTGAATATGGCACAGCAGTCGGTGAGGAGAAAAATAATGAGAATACATTAAAATATTCATCTGAATATGAATGAAAAGGAACTGCCTTTGAGAGAAAGTACTGATATGCATTGGTAATCTGCACAGTCTGATTATACACTGGAAGCCATTTTCTTTAAGATAATTTTTATTTTCACACATCAGCCTTGGTGCACATGAAAAAAAAAAAAAAAGTATAAATGGAAAGTCACTGAAGGATGGACAGAAAACGTCAAATTAGTTTCCCATTACGCGTAAATAAAGGGCCGCGGCCATTAGTACGGCCGTCACATCACATGCATGACAATGGACCTGTCAGCGGGCTTTTCTGTGCTTAACATGCAGAGGAGACACGGCTACTTTTCTTCCTTCCCCCTGGATTCCAGTCCTAATTCAACGTTGACCACATTAATTACTGACTCGGCAATTAAACAGCATGTGGTTACGGATATGGCTGTGTGCACACGTCACCTCTAAACTCGATCTAAAGAGAGTGAAACCGGGATGTGAATGTCAGTTTATTCGCACCTTGACGGTCATGAATAGAGTTAACGAATGCGGCCGTGGAAATAGAAATAGCAGCCATACACAAACAGACAGACAGACAGACACACACATCCAGGACTCGTCCAGAGTGACAATTCTGCATGCATTTATGTTGTGGAGTAGCACATGGCAGACAAGCCATCTCTTACTCGCAACAGATATTAAATCTTCCACAAGCAGTTCTCACGGTAGTACAAACCAGATTCTTTGAAGAGTGCAGCTAAAAGCCTGAAAATCAAACACAGCCTTGCACAAAAGCTCTTTTCCCTCCAAAACAGAGGAGAATCATTTTAGCACCATACGAAAACTGTGACAGCGAGAAAGAGAGAGAGTGACACAGATGCACGCGTACACACACCAGCAGAACTGAATAACCCATTCCCAAACATATGTTCACAAACTGGCTCCTCTGACACACATGACAGGAAACCCACCATCCTGTTCCTCCCTCATTCCCATCACAACACGTCTTTAAGAGCTGCTTTTAACACTAAAACACTGCTGTGAATAAGTAACTCATTAAGAGGTCAAATCTGGACGAAATATGGCCAAAAGTATGTGAACACACACCCATCATGCTCCTATGTGGATCTTCAGCAAAATATTACTACACAGTTAAGATCACGCAGTGGTTTAGAGTGCCTTCGTATGCTTTAGCGTTAGAATTTCCCTTCACTGCAATTTAAAGAGGTTCTAGCATGAACATGTTCCTGTGCACAAAGTGAGCTCCTGGGAGATATGGTTCCCGATCCTCCAGCACTGCTCGACTGGTCCCACTATCTCTCAGGGATCGAGGAAGACGGGCATCTCAGGCTGTTTTCTGTTCCGGCTCTTAGATGGCAGAATGAACTTCTGCAGTTGAGTCACTGGTAATCTTTAAGCCACAATCTATTTCCTTTGGTATTTGGGTTAACCCCGCCCCTCCCACACAATGAAATAAATAAATAAATAAATAAATAAATAGAATTCTTCCCAACAGATGGCACTTCTAGTTAGTTCCTTTGTAACCCAGTGTAAGAATCTATTTAATGATGGAAACTTTAAAGTATTTAAGACCATCTGCCTTAAATTAAAAAATGACTCTTACTCATTCATTCTCTATACCGCTTATCCTGTACAAGGTCATGGGAGGCGTAGAGCCCATCCAAAGGAAAAGGGGGGCGCCAGGTGCCAGTCCATTGCAAGCACACACTCGCACACTACAGGACATTTGGAAACACCAATTGTTCACCTATTCTGCATATCTTTGGATGGATGGAAGGAAGAAACCGAAGTACCCGGTGAAAACCCACCAAGCACTGGGAGAACATGCAAACTCCATGCACACAGACCCGAGGCGGGAATAGAACCCTGACCCTGGCGGAGTGAGGCTAAATAAAAAATAAATGTAAGAAAACTGATTCTGGAGTAAGTCTGACGATACAAGAATTGCAACACATGAATTCTTTAATGTTCTGGAACATCTGCAAGCCGAGCTATTTTTCTGTTCACACTTTTAGATCTGTTGTTGAATAAGTAAATAGAAAAAATAAAATAGAAACCCCAAACTGCAAACGTCTCAAAAGTTTCTAAA
This sequence comes from Clarias magur, assembly GCA_013621035.1. Taxonomy (NCBI): domain Eukaryota; kingdom Metazoa; phylum Chordata; class Actinopteri; order Siluriformes; family Clariidae; genus Clarias; species Clarias magur. The sequence continues at coordinate 910,135 of QNUK01000173.1, forward strand.
AGCTTTGTTTTGGCTGTTGGTAAGAAACAGCTTGTTACACGACTTGTTCACAAACATCACCGTACTGTACATGTTTTCGATGCACACTTTTTAATGTTCATTGTTAGCCTTCTGAAAAGCCTCTCTCATTCAAGAATCTGAGACCCAACTAGCGTTACTATGGCAACAACAACATAAGAATGAGATTCAGGAATTCTCCAGCGCTCAGGTGCTCATTCAGTCCCTTTCCCATATCAAGACTTCAAGAACTACTTCAACTCACTCCTGGAAGGTCAATCTGAAGGTCGCGCCACCCGGGCCCTGCAGCTAATCCAGAATGCAGCTGCATGCCTGGTTTTCAAACTGTACAAGTGCCCCCTTATGCGTCGTCACTACAGTCCCGTTTATTTATTTAAATTTTTTTATTGACCTTTCATATAACCACATAAACAACACTTCAAACCGGAATACAATCACACACCACTCCTTACAAACATGCTCAATAAAAACACATACAAAAATTGTAATAATAAGATATATAATAAACAAAGTAATTAATTAATTAAAAATAAATAAATAAATTGGTCAGAGACAGTATTTGCAATATCCAAATAGAAGTCGGTACAATGTCCAGTAAAGTCTGTATTCACCTTTACATAATATTTATGTGTGGTTCCCAAAGCCGTTCAAAGTTTCTCTGCTTGCCCTTTGCAATATATGTTAGTCTCTCCAGTCCGATACAGTTCAATATCTCTTTTTTCCACATTTTCAAGGGTGGCACTTCCAGGCTTTTCCATCTCAAGGCAATAACTCTCCTAGCCTGAAGGAGGCCAAAATATATGAGCTTAGTCTGTTTCAAAATAGACTCCAGTGGGTATGTACCAAGTATGCAAAGTTTAACATTCAGAGGAATATTCTCACCGAGCATGTTCGACATACATTCAATAACATTTTCCCAAAAGTATTGTATTTATTGACATCTCCAAAGACAATGATATAATGTGCCTTTCTCATCCCGACATTTAGAGCACACATCTGGGATGTTGGCAGACATACGATGAAGTTTAACGGGAGTTATGTAGGTTCTCATTAACCATTTATATTGAAGTAATTTAAACCTTGTATTTATTGTTTGCATTTGTGCTTTTAGACATGCCTCATCAATATCTTTCTGCATATCCAATTTCCAGGCATTCAAATTGTCTAATGTTGATTCAGGGCTGTATTTAACCAAAAATTTGTAATACATAGATATATGCCCCCTTCCTTCTAAGTTTTTAAGACACATCTCCTCTAATTTTGATAAAGATGGCATATAGCTTATCTGTTTCTTTTTTGATGACATGTAACTTTTTAACTGTAAATATTAAAAAAAATGTTTTTTGATGATTGAGTATTTCTGGCATAAGTGATCAAATGAAAGTAAAACTCCATCTTCATACAAATCCATAATTTTCTGAATGCCTCTTGTATTCCAAAACTTAAAGCCTTCGTCTTTATTGCCTGGTATAAATTGTGCATTACGCCAAACAGGAGTGAATTGGGACAGTTCTGGCATATCACCAATATATTTATGAGCAGCGTGCCAAATTGAAATTGTATTTTTAAGAAAAGGATTTCTTGTGTTCCATTTCATGGACTTCACATCTGAAGAGTATAAACACATTTTTAATGGCAGATCTGGAGTGCATGATTGTTCAATAATTACCCAAGCCGGAGGTGGTGCTGTGTGGAAATAATTTAATGCTGAAGTCAGCTGGGCGGCCATATAATACAACCTAAAATTAGGAAGCTGAAGCCCTCCCCTGTCATAGGGCAAATGTAATAATTTAAGGCGAAGTCTAGCTTTTCTGTCATTCCAAATAAATTGGGCAAGTAGTTTATTAAGTTGATCATAAAACACATTTGGTAATGGAAATGGGAGTGTTTGAAAATAGTATAGAAACTTGGGTAGAATATTCATTTTTATTATGTTAATTCGTCCGATCATGGATATTGGTAAATTTGACCATTTTTTCAATAACTCACTAGTTCTGTCCATCAGTGGATCATAATTTATTGGGATGATTTTGCTCAAGTTGGGAGTGATTTTAACACCTAAATAACTAAAGCCCTCTGTAGTTGCCATGAAAGGGGTGTTTATTATAGGTTTATGTCTTTCTTCCTTGTTAAGAAACAGCAATACTGACTTAGAATGATTAATTTTGTATCCAGAAAATTCTCCAAAGTTTTCAATTAAAGTCATCATATTAGGGATACTGCTTTTCAAATTTGTCAGAAAAAATATAATATCATCCACAAAAAGAGAAACACGATGATCCCTCCCCCCAATTATAATACCTGATATTCCTGTATGGACTCTTACTGCCATAGCTAAGGGTTCGATTGCCAACACAAACAACAGTGGGGACAGAGGGCACCCTTGACGGGTGGATCGCTGAAGATTAAACGGTTTTGAGATTATGTTATTAGTTAAGATCTCAACAGCTGGATTAGTATATAGAATTCGAATCCACTCAAGAAATGTTTCGCCTAAACCAAACCTTGGAAGCAGATCGAACAGATAGTCCCACTCTATCCTGTCAAATGCTTGGTATGCATCCACAGAGAACACTGCCGCATCTTTTTCATTGTATCGCTCATATAGTATATTCAAGACCCTTCTGATATTATGATATCCTTGTCTTTTTTGTATAAAACCTTGTTGGTCATCATCGATTAATTGGGGAAGATATTTATCCAATCTTCTAGCAAGTGCTTTACAAAGTATTTTGTATCGCATCCCATTAAGCTAATTGGCCTGTAAGATGAACACTCAGTCGGGGACTTGTTTGGCTTTAGTATTAATGTTATGATAACTAATCTTAATGAATCTGGGAGCATTCCTGTCGTAAAGGATTCCTCATACATGTCAAGCAATGGTCTTATAAGCTGTCTCTTAAATGTTTTGTAAAATTCTATTGGAAGCCCATCTGGTCCAGGCGCTTTACCACTATTGATATCTCCTATGGCTTCACTGAGATCTTCTATTGTTAATGGGCTGTCTAATGTTATTTTCTCATCTTCTGATATAGTTTTAAATTGCAGCTGGTCAAGAAACAGTTTCTGCACTTTTCTATTTCCATTATATTCCATTTTGTACAGTATTTGATAAAAATCCCTAAAATTATTATTTATCTCTGTTGGATCCATAGTTAAATTACCAGTCTTCAACTTTAGACTATTAATTGTTCTTTCAGATTGCATCTTCTTTATCCTCCATGCTAACAGTTTACCTGCTTTTCCCCCCTGATCATAGTATTTTTGCTTAGTCCACAGTAGGCTTTTTGCCACTTTATCGGTAGTTAATTTGTCATAATTAGCTCTCAAGATAGACAAGTTATGTAGCTTTTCAGGGTTATTATCAGTATTAATTTCAATTTCAATTTTTTAAATATGGTCTTCTATGAAGGTTTGCAGTTCCTGATTGTAATGTTTAGCTTTAGCGCTTGTATAACTAATAATTTCTCCTCTTATGTAAGTCTTAAATGCTTCCCATCTAATACCTGCCGTAGTTTCATTGGTATTTAGTTCAAAATATTTATTAATACAACTCTCCACAAATTTAATAAACTCTGGGTCCTGTAACAAATAAGTTTGCAACCTCCATCTAGGACAATGTTTGAATCTTCCTAAGTGAATTTCCATAGACACTGCTGCATGGTCACTAATTACTATACTACTGTACCAGCATTCTTTTACATTGGACAATAAGTCTGCAGATATTATAAAATAATCAATTCGTGAATTAGTTTTATACGAACTTGAATAACAAGAATATTCCCTTTTGTCTGGGTTCAGCTCTCTCCAGATTTCAATTAAGCTTAGATCCTTCATATAATCAATGAATGTTTTCCTAGTTTGTGTACGAGTTGTATCCCTTTGAGTGGATCTGTCCAATATTGGGTCGAGGGTACAGTTAAAATCACCTCCAACTATATTAAATCCCTCCAGATCAGAAACAGTTAAAAATAATTTCTCAAAAAATGATGGGTTATCTTCATTGGGACCGTAAATGTTTATAAGATTTATTTTTTGTGTCAAAATACTCCCCTGGACAATTATATATCTTCCAGAAGGGTCTTGAATAGTTTTAATCACTTGACCTATGAATGAGGATAACTACACCTCTTGCATGAGAACTGAAGTTTGCATGGAATATTTGGCCTGGCCATCTTTTACTCACGCTATGCATTTCCGATGTGATCAAATGTGATTCTTGCAGAAATACTATTTTAGATTTGAGATGTTTTATCCTATTCAGTACTTGTTTCAGTTTGACCAGTTCTCTCATTCCCCGGACATTCCAACTTGTAATTTTAATATCCATACTACCTTTTACTTTTGGTTCCTCCATAGATTACTGTCTTAGTATATAACGAAATATATAAATAAGAAGAATACGAGAGAAAAAAAGAAAGAAAAAGAAAAAAAGCGGTAATAATAAATGAATAAAAAATAAAACAATAATAGAGTGGGTGCAAATGTATACAAACAAACACCTCCTACCCCCTCCCAAATGTTCTACTCCAGCATTCTCTCCCGAGATGCCAGCCCCTCCTGTTAACTGACCATCTGGGGAACGTTGATCCACAATAATTGAGGAGCAACTAGCCAACGTAGCTCGACTCAAGACCCACCTTCTGCTCCTTTCCCCCGTGCACTTTAAACGTACAATTCGATTTCCCATTTAACATAAACATGTAGCTTGATCTTATCCAGAACGACACCCTTTATAGGCTCTACATAATCAACAAAATATACAAGGCAAAGCCAATTCACTTACGCTCAACCAATAAAACAGATAAAACATAAATGTACAGTAGGCATAAAACTCAACATGTCAACTAAATTATGTTTCAAATGACCTGAACTCGCTCCCACTGCACATCTCGATCGTCTGTTGTATTCTACAGGCAGGATTTCAACCTGTTGATGCCACTCAGATCACTTAACTGATGATTCTATGCTGGCTGTGAAATGCTTTTGTAGAATTTTTCAGCTTCTTGCGGCGTTGAAAAAAGATGAAGCTTGCCGGCGCGTAGCACTCTCAGCCTACAAGGGTTATGTTGAAAACCACGGAAAGCGTTGATATCCACAAACAGCTTTGTAACTGGGTTAAATCCCCGTCGGATCCGCACTGTCTCAGCTGAGAGGTCCTGCGAAAAGGATATCTTGACTCCGTCGTGCATGATGTCCCGCTGCCTAGATTCCCGGTAGACAAATTCCTTCTCCTGAAACTTTAAGAAACGGATGAGTATAGCTCTGTTTTGGTTGGGTTTCCCGGACGCTAGTGTGCGATGAACCCGTTCTAAAGTAAACGACTTGTCCGGCCCCAGCCATTGTGCCAGCATTTCGCTTATGAATTCAAGGAGTGTTTTCTGGCCTTCGGCTCCTTCACGTATACCATAAAGACGGAGGTTTTTCCTTCTGCCGCGGTTTTCCAGGTCTTCCGTTTTTGATTCGAGGTAAGCGATTCGTTTTATGGCCGAGTCAAGTGTAGCTTCGTTCTTTTCCAGTGACCTTTCCGTATCATGAATGCGGCCTTCAGCCTCTTCGATACGTGTTGTGTTGGAAGAGACATCCCGTTTTACATCTGACACCTTACTTTCCAACGCTGCCATTGAACTCACCATATCAGTCAGACGAGTGTCGATATTATCCAACTTCGTTCCGATTTCTGCTCGAAGCGTTTTCAATTCTTTTAAAACTTCGGCTAAGCTATCCATTTGGTTAGCTTCCACGTCTCTCGGTAACTGTTCACTTGGCGAAGTTGTTTTAACGCTCGTCTTGCGCCCTCGAGTAAAAATGTCACACTGTTTCGTTACGGAAGGCTGTGACATGTCAGCGCGATGTTTTATTAACAGATTATCAACATATATTGAGGGTTTTTATATTAAATCGTGCACGGTTGCTCAGAGCTTCTCCACTAAGCTGCCATCCTGGTCTCGGCCACGTGACCCCCCCCTCACTACAGTCCCGTTTTGTCTTCCATTTAAAGCTCTGACGCAACACAAAAACGGACCTGAGCCCACAGATCCTAAATCGCACCGTTTTTCCCTGCGGCTCCCTCCGAGCTTTAATATAAAATACAACCAACACGTCTTTACTTACAAGAAGAGAAATAAAGAACAATAAAAACACATTAGTTGCTTTTTGCTTATTGATTAAAAGATAAATTGATTATCAGTTAAATGAGACGTAACCTAGACTTTACGGCTGATGTACTTGTTTGTCTGACGCATTATCACAGCTTGTGCTTTAATCCAACTCAAACACACTGACAGAAGGGAAATGCACAGAGCATCTCTCATTAAAGCTCCTTCAACAAGACTTTTAAATCTCTCTCTGCTGCGTTTGTCTCTAAAAATGATCGGCTTTAAACAGAGAACTTTGAGACGACGCCTTACTGCTCAGTATGCTGCACCTTATTTACTGATTTGCACAAAAGGCTGCGGAACAAAAGGAGCGACACAGAAGGGCAAGACCTTGAAGGGAAAGTTTTAATACCACTGTATGCTACTTACATATTTTGTTGTTTTTGTTCACTCAGCCTTATTTCACCGGCAGAAACTGGTTCGGTAAGCATTTTACACCAGAGCTAATTCATCAGTAACACAACACTTGTAGGACAGAACCACAGAGTAAAGAGGCTAAATGGGACAAAGTCAAAGAGAGGGAAATGGGGGGAAAAAAAGCAGGAAAAAAGGGAAGGGGTTGAGCTCTTACATGTCGGGCGAGTGGACGGTGTTGACGTGGCCGGCGTACAGCAGTTTGTCATCCATAGGGATCAGGACACGCAATCCATCCTGAAGCTCATCCTTATTAAGCACACAGTTACGAGGGGCTGCAAACACACGCACACATGGCAGAGAGTGAGCAAAGGCGCGTCTCTGTACAACGCATCAATCATTCAACCAGAGCAAACTGGTTGAGAGCGCTGTCCTGTGCTCTAGGTAAAGTCCATTTGCGATAACATTCAATGATGCACATTACCATGACCGCTACGCCCCCAAATGCAATTTGTGATGATTTTAATGCTGGATTAAAACAAGTGAAGGCGTGAAATGACTCCTGCCTCCCTGTCACTCAGACATATTTTTTTGACGATTAAGAAAAGGAACAGAGATTTAGTCGTGAAAGGCGATTAAACGGGAGCGTGTCGATAAAAAGCTCGCAAGGAGGGCGTGTAGGGCAAAGAGCTCAGTCTAGACTGCACATGTACGTCCATCTTGGGTGGACGGTTCAGAATTAATTATTCAAATTCAAATTCGTGCACACCGGATAGTTAGCAAAAAGTAAACGCCCTAGGAAAGTGTTAACATTAAGCTGGACGTCATTTCCTAATTACATAATTGGAGTGGTTGGTGAAAGAGTCCTCGTATTCATTTGTGGTGGGACATTTGTTCCTCTAATGAGATCTCAAATGAAAAAAAGAGGAATAAGGGGAAAAATAAAACAAAAACAGAAGTGGTGTAAGGATTTGCATTGCAAAACTAGACGAACAGCTGCTTCTCAGAAATGCATCTCTAACATTCACCCGAGTGCTCACACACAGTATATGAGGAAATACTGAATATACAACACGTTTTTGACTATATACACAGACTGGTCCCAAAAAAAAAACAAAAAAAAAACAGGAACACGAACTGAGATTTCAATCAGTCACCTTGAGCTTTGACGCAGCACACAATGTGGTGGCCGGCTCATGTGTGAAAATGATTTCTCACGCTCCCAGAAACACCGAGTGCTGGAATACTCCTGTGTCACCAGATTCAGTACATTCAGGTGGTCATGTGACTTCATGGTATTTCCACATGACGTTGCTGAGTCTGGACCTGAGCGACTGAAGCGACCCCAGATCATAACACTGTCTCCAGAGGCTCGTACAGTGGACGCTATGCATGATGGGAGCGTCGCTTCATTACAGCGCTTCCCTTCTCACCCTGACACGCCCATCACTCTGGAATAGACTCAGTCTGGACTCGTCAGGTCACATGACCTTTTCCCATCGCTCCAAAGTCCAGACTTTATCCTAGCAAACTGAAGGTTTTTTCTGATGAGGTTTTCTTATGGACACACAGCTGTTTAGTCCCAATCCTGCGGGTTCTCATCACCATTACATTGTGTGCGTATCAAAAGCAGATGAATGGTAGAGATGCATTTCTGAGAAGCAGCTATTCATCCAGTATTGGACATAAATGAGGACGCTGTTGCACTAAAGATGGACGATACCACTGCTGCTCATCATTTCATCTCAAACTACATGACCACCCCAAACTGCTGCTGTTTGCACATGCCATATACTTTATACAGTTTTTATACAGATTTTATATTTTACTATTATTATTATTATTTTCAATTGCCTTTTTCCTCCATTTTCTGGACAGTGTACAGTATATAAACATGTCACCTGTACTGAAGCTTGACATTAGAGCAGTCCAAATTTGTGCTTGACCGATCTTGCATGGCAAATACTCTCCAAATGTACAATAATTCTTCTGCGCGTGTACCGCACATTTCAATCTACCACTTCCAAACCCTATACATTATTTAAAGCCTCAACATCAAGCCCATTATTGCAAAATCATTAGTAGCACTCGAAAGTAACATCAGACCATATTTCTTAATGAAACCGTATTGAAAACATAATGGCCTTAAATGTCTCAAATGATTATTATTATTATTACGTACGTATATTACCATGAATAAGGAATAGCTGTGTCAATGAGCAGCCCAATTCAGTGAGACAAACAGACAACGTGTATCCAGTAATGAGCAGAGCGTTTACTGAGGACGGTAAGAAGCAGCACAGATGGAAGAGGAGATCTCAAGAGGCTGGCAGTGCGCGATAAAAATACAGGTTTAATGAATATAATGTATGCAAAACAGCCAAAGAAAAATGAACCCATTATATGCTTTATAACAGTGTGCCTGGATAGTAGCGTGCTTCTGCATAAAAACCATGAATGGGACGACACCGACTTTTAATGAATGTCAGGAACGCACTGCTATTCACGCTACAAACGTAATGATGCTCCAGGCATTACAGATCGCCTCCGAATGTACAGCAGCTCGAATGTTCGTTTTTGTTTTTTTCACTTTTCACTTAAAGGGATAGTTTGGAAGTCTGTTTTAAATCAAAGTATGCTGCCAAAATCGAATCGGACTCTGATCTGAATCAGACATTCACTTAATAAATTAAAAAATTCAAATTCAGTTCAATCTACTAAATACACAGTAACTTAGAAATATACCAACCATACCTAGTTCAGTGGAACTGCACAAACTTTATATGATTCTCAGATGAACTTTGAAATGTACAAATTCTACTACAATCGTTCTGTGCAAAAAATGAACAATATTCACCTCACTTTTGATTTAAGACTGAAAAGAAAAATCACAAAGATCCCTTTAAAGAGCTGGAGCCCACTGGTGACCCAGGAGGATGTTAATGTGTTAAGTGTTAATAGGGATTCTGAGAGCGTGCGTGTGTGTGTGTGTGTGTGTGTGTGTGTGCTCACCAGGGGTACAGGGTCTTTCAGTGCTCAGACGGGGGTTCTCGTCCTCAGAGAAGCTGCTGTCCTGGTTAGGCTCAAAGTCCTCATCAGCAGCCATGCTCTCCATCAGCTTGCTGACAGCCCCGCCTTTGCCTCTAACCTGCTCTCACACACACACACAGTCCAGTGATTAAGACAATTCAGATTACTTAACTCTCAACCACTGTATGTTTCATTCCAGTAATGTAGCCCGTGTGCCTGATCATGAGGAACCCATGGAGATCATGGCTTGATGCTGGATTCACCTTTTTTGTTTTAATGCCAGAACAACCAGTGATGGACCATCATCCATGTACACCAACTTAAAACTTGAATTCTACATGAAACCTGATCAATCAAACATGGAAACAAAGCTTGCATCTGTTTCTTAAAAAAAAAAAAAAAAATATATATATATATATATATATATATATATATATAAAAGATACACATTCTGCTTGTGAGTGAGCAGTCTAATTAGGCTGATTGTCCTCTCTGTCATTTTGCTCACAGTGGATACTCGGAGCCGTCCTGTACAGCAGGTCACGCCTGGCAAGGCTCATTCAAATACAAGCCATTTCCCAGCAGGCCACAGAAGGAGCCTGCAGTCTGCCAGGTGAAATTGTTCAAATCCCTGTCTCCGAGGTCCCACCCTCCCCTCTTGCTCTCTAAACCCACCCCGTCAACAACAAGTGCATCACAAAATAGCTCTTCCTTTCAAATATTTATCATCTGCTGATCTTGTCTTTGCACTTAAAAAAAAAAAAAAAAAGGAAACACTGCCTAATGCTGCATGAGTCATACAACACATCATGGCTGGTACTGGGATGAATTTAATGATGGTGGTGGTGGTGGTAGGGGACCACTTGGAAGGCAAAGGGTGGTGCGTTTATCATCATTACCATCTTGTTAGTAATGCAGTCAGATGGTTCTTACCTCTCTGGCTTTGGGCTTAATCTTGCTCTTGCGTCCAGAGCTGAGGGCGAGCGATGCGGCGCTCTCTGATGGAGTGCTGGACAGCGGCGGCAGACGCAAGGGAAGCTCTTTCAGCCTCTTCTTCTGCAACACACATGATGTCAAGAGCTTTGAGAAAGCATGTCCAGAAGAAAGAGTCACACACACACAACCACATGACAGGACATAGCATCTCATCCTACTACAGAGCATCAAATGAGAAATCTGTGTTAATGGGCTGCTCCGCTCAGTGCACTATTAAAAGGGTGAGGGAGGACACAGAGGGAGGAACAATGATGGCTGGTAATTGTAGCCTGGCAAATTTCGGTCGTCTTTTCGTGCCCAATAACAAGACATTCACAGCAGGAGGTTCTCTTATTCTACAAATGGAGCGGGCCTCCTGCTGCTGTGCAGTACACTTAGTGTGCATCAATAAACCAGCACCCACCTTTCCCAGTGCTTTCACCTCCTTGGGTTTAGGGATGTCCTTGGAGCCATGCAGAGGTGCTTTGGGAACACGAACCGGTTTGGGCAATGCAGTTTTAGAAGGGGAGCTGGGTTTAGCCTGGGCGGCATCATGGAGAAAAATGCGCTCGCTCCTGCGACGGATCCAGCGTTCTTCATCGCTGCCTTCGGCCGAGAAGCTCAAGCTGAGCTCGGTTTGGGATTTGGGCTTACGGCCACGTTTGCCAGGGCTGGAGTCCTCACGCATGACGCTGGCCGGGGGAAGCAGCGGGAGCTCGGGCGCAGATCTCTTACCATGCAGCAGAGATGGGAACTTCCGGATCTTGATGTCACTCTCCGAGTCGGTGAATTCAAACTCTGTACCTGGATGGGAAATTATGAAATACCATCAACCATCAGTCTCAAAAAGTCTAAAGTAGTAAGCTACTGCATCATAGTGGTTAAGATCACATGCAACAAAAAAGTGACTGTAATTTACATATAGTTTGAATGTTTATACAGTATAAACCTGGCTGAATATCTGTGCACTTTACTTTAAATCAGAGCGAAATTAAATGCACAGCGATGGCCAAGAGTATCAAGACAAGACAGACCGTGCATTATATGAGAACATCATTAAAACACGGAATTGCACTTTTGTCCCAATACTTTTGGTTGCCACTGTAGGTACAAAATGCAGCATTTTTTTATGTTGGTATTATCGCAACGGTGTGAATATTGAAGGTTCAGAAGTAGCTAACGCTTTTTCAACATATTAGTTTTATTAAAATCTGAGCAAATTGTATACATTAGCAGATACTGTACAAACAAGTGTACGCCTCGTCAGGCTTCAATTTCTCTGGTATAAACGCTCTCTGAGCTTCTCTGAGAGCTGAATATGCGGCTGGACGTTTTAGGATAGACCGCCGCTGCTTAGCATCATTTAGCCACTGACAGGACGCCAAGCCATAAAGATCTTCTACAGTTACACCGATTGAAAGTGTTATTTTAGCCGAATAGCACTCCCTATCTTTTAGCGTTAATCCATAACAATAAATGGAGAACATTTGCGCTAATATCAATCCGATTCTTAGATAAAATCCTTGATCGATTCCTCAGTAAGATTATAACCAATTATATGGTATTATCAGGTTGATACTCTACTTGGGGTCTTTTTTTTTTTTCTTGCAACCAGAACCATACATCGTTTTTGGTTTACAAACAGTCTACAAGGAATATTATAATGATCTCATATCAGTTTTGACAGAATAGAAATGGTTAATGGGAAAAAGAAAAAACAAAACAACAACTTTGAGCCATGTGTAAAATGTAATAGGGTGACATACGCTTACCTAGCAGGCTCTGCCTCTCCTCTTTTTTCTTGGCTTTCTGCTTGGCCTCCAGCTGAACAAGGGACAAAGGGCCAGAGGTAATGGGGCTAGGGATGGCGCTAGCAGCAAAGCGAGCAAGGAGACCCAACCCACTTTCCTCTAGCGAGGAAGAGCACAGGCCATTAATCTCATCCAGGTCAGGGTCATAGTCCTCTTCATCGTCGTCCCCGTCCTCGTAATCATCCCTTTCAGTAAAGTACTCTGTTTACAATAAAAGGAGAAGCGTTAAACACATCTGTCATTTTTTTGTAATTATACCAAACTAGAAAGATTACAGTAGCCTGCATGGAAAACATCAGTTACGGTGTACCATGCAATCAAGTAGCCTTATTGAATCTGAAATTTTAAAGGATGGCTTTCAAACCACAGATTTCTTTTTTTATTTCAGTAATCTCTGGCTGGCTATAAAACCATTAGGAAGACGTGCATTCCTGCGAACGCCAAACCCACAGCCATTCATTTATGATCTCGCCCATCACTGTGACTTATCAATGTGGATGCCGCGTTTCTCATCAGCCGCGCTAAACGCCACGGATGACCTTGATGCGTTTTTCTTGAAAACATAGAAACGCCCACTCTCTCTCTCTCTCACTCACTACTGTAAGAGCTTACTGGTGAATGACAAAGCGTGGCTGTATGGACGACCAGGCTGGGAGAGAGCAGCATCAAGTGAACAGCTTTCACACCGCGTAACAGGATTAACTTCACACTAGCTTTCTTCAAACTAATAAAAATGTGGAAATTGCGTGAAAAACTCTCTCAAAAAAAAATTGAGAAATGGTATCCTGTTGCTGAAAAAAAATTTAAAACAGGAGCAAACTAAAAGTAATGCTAAAATCTAGTTGTTGGTTACGGGCAGAAAGACCGATGAAGAAAGTCATCAATTGTGCATGACCCTTTCAGCTGTTAGAGAAAGATCTCTTTAAAGGACTGACTACAAGACAGCAGGTACCCAGTTTAGCTGACCCCGCCCCCACTCGGGAGGGGAACGGACGCATTAGAAGACGCATACGGACACAGGACGAAACATGATGCTCCAGAGTGGTTAGGCTGACTGACGGCAGGCGTGAGCTTATTAACATGACAGAAAGCATATGAGTTTTAGAGCAGACAAACGAGGACCTCTGGCTTGTTACAATGTGGACATAAAACAGGGTTAGAAAGACACAAGTACATGCCTGAAGACAGCAGCAAGAGCTGAAACATGTAACACAGCAAAGGCAAGCAGACGATGTGCACGGGCAGAAGCAGGCTGGGCATATAGAGCAGGCTCTGTGAGGACAGACCTCCATGGCTCCTGGGGCTTTGTAGTTGCTCCAAGCCTCACTTGTTTGGGGACAGAGAGGAGCCTGGGCTGTTACCCGACTAAGCCATGGTTATATCCCCCCCCCCCTTTTTCTTCTTTTTTTTTTTTTACTCCCTCCTAACCCTGAGATCTACACTACACAGTAATAAACAGAAATAAAAATGTTAGGTGAGAAATATTATGCTGCCTTAACGTGGCCTCTGCAGCCTCTCTCTCACACACACACACACACACACACACACACACACACGGGGGTGGGATAAATTTTGTTCTGGTTGAGGTTTCATGCAGTTAAAGATAAAAAGTGTTGTCTAGAGTCTATTACCATGAAGTGTTCCTATAGCACATGCCGTGCTCCAAAATTCCAATCGTGTAGCGGGCCTGGTGCATTAACCCACTTTTTAAGCAATCAATCAACTGTAGAATGCAGCAGTAGAGCCAATGAGTAAAAGGAATAAAACGAGCACTAAATTAACACACAGCTAAGCAACCAGGATTTGGTTCAGTTTAAAGGAACATAACCATGGCTTCTGGGCACACGATCAAAAGTAAAACTTGTGAGAATGTGTTAAACGTCAAACTTTTTTTTTCCCTCCATTTTATTTTTCTGACCTTGTTAAAAAGAAAAAAAAAGAGCAAATCTTCGATAATGCAACATAAGCAAGCACAAATTAGTTAGAAACTATTAATTGAGAAGTCACAGCAGTAAAAAAAAAAAAAAAAAAAAAAGGGTGGCGTCCTACTTACAGAACATTGCCCATGGCTCAGGTGTCATGGATAGTGACCTCACGTTGCACAGCTGGCTGCCCTAGTCCAAGCCAAGTGCTTGGCTTCTCTCTCGCTCTCTCTTTTTTTTTTGTGTGTGTGTTGCAGCAGGACAAGCAAACGCACAGACCGAAAGACATTCAAAAGCATCATGGGGAGGAGAAGGGGGTCAGAGGTGGAGGGGTGGCCAAGCAGCTGCAGGGAGAGAGCCAGCAGTCTACACAGGCTAGGTTATTCATTTTTAGTAAAACAGAGAGCACCCCGTTATCCAAATATCCCCATCGTAAACATGCAGACACAGGGGACAACTAGTGGGTTTGTCTGTAAATGGGTATAACCTTTCAATGAGTCAAGAGAAATAGAGCAAAAAAAAAAAAAACAATAAAGCAATTAAGACTACAAAGCAAATTTCCCCCAGCATTTCATCAAGATTTGTTTTCTTTCTTTCTTTCTCTTTTTTTTTTTTTTTTAATGAAACCCCCTGCACACTCTTCTTGGTGCAAGATTTAATCTGCTTTCTTCAGACATTTTTCCCCGCCAGGTTTGAGCCGTTACTGTGAAAAGGGATATTTGAAGAACAGGAACTTAGGAATGAATAGCAAATTGCAATCTACTGGTTCTAGATGTAGCGAGAGACAGACATTGAGTAAAAATTAAAAACCAACATGTTTAATAAAGCTTGGGTACCAAACTGCAATACAATTATGAGACATTTTCCACACAGCCAAACAAGTTTTAATGCACAATGCTACAGATGCCTCAAACGGCAAGACAGAGTCATAAAAGGCAACCATGTTGTAAAAAAGAAAGAAAAAAAGACTCCAAAAAGAGTCGACAAATATTATATACAAGCATACAGGGCAAGAGATGAGGTAGCAGAACTCTTGTATAACTATTGTATTTATGGCTTCTTCGAAGAAAATTTACACTGATAGCCGTGGCATGAACAAGAAGCTCATGAGGCATGAAGGCAATTGTGTGCATAGCGAAGGTTTTTTTGTTTCAGTAACCTTGGTCAAATGAGTCCTCAGAAGAGCTGACTCCTGCTTCTTGGAGTAATAAAGCAAAGTGCTTCTGTTTTCTTTCTTTCACCCCCTGTTTCGACTTGAGACAGGACGACGAGGATGATGATGCGGAGGTTCTCTTGGATGACGGCCGCTTCTTTTTGGAAGGAGTGCTGTAATGGCCTGGGATCTGTGCACAGGGTCCCGATTTACCCATCATGCCATGGAGCAGCCAGCCATCCTTCATAGAGTCCTCTTCTGAATCTGTGTCTGTGTTACAAGCATATCACAGTGCTTAGGACTTAGGACTTTCAGTTCAATTCAGTGCAAATATTACCAACCGCAATTAAAAAGGAAAAAAATTTTAAAAAAGCATTCCATGACTAAATATGAGGGTGAGTCGAAAATGATCCACACTGCAGTTAGATTAAACCGTCTGCTGGCCTGCACTGTCTTATCAGCGCTTTCCGCTCAAGTCTCCCCAATCATTGCTGTGCATCAGTTCATTTGTAACTGTGGTGCAAACAAAAATTAAACACTTCTGTCCACACCGTCGACACTCTGAGATATTAAAGCGTCCTCCCTACAGTCCTGATCTCACTCCATCAGACTTTCACCTGTTTGGTCCCCTGAAAGCAGAACTACAGGGACAAAGATTCACTTTTGATGAAGTTTTTTTAAATGTATTTTTATGAGAGAATATGAAAGATTGCTAGAAGATGGACAAATTGTAATGAAAAGCAAGATCGTATCGAAAAATGGTGTTGTTTTATTCAAATTAATTCTATGGCCAAGTGCAGATCATTTTTGACTCGCCCTTGTGTGTATGTGTGTGTTTGTATATATATATACATACAGATATACATATATGCACACACACACCTACAGGATTATTAGGAACACCACACTAATACGGTGTTTGACCCCCTTTCGCCTTCAGAACTGCATTAATTCTACATGGCATTGATTCAACAAGGTGCTGAAAGCGTTCTTTAGAAACGTTGGCCCATATTGACAGGAGAGCATCTCACAGTTGATGGAGATTTGTGGGATGCACATCCAGGGCATGAAGCTCCCGTTCTACCACATGCCAAAGATGCTCTATTGGGTCGAGATCTGGTGACTGTGGGGGCCATTTTAGTACATTTTAGTCATGTTCAAGAAACCAATTTGAAATGATTGGAGCTTTGTGACATGGTGCATTATCCTGCTGGAAGTAGCCATCAGAGGATGTGTACATGGTGGTCATAAAGGGATGGACATGGTCAGAAACAATGCTCAGGAAGGCCGTGCCCTTTAAACGATGCCCGATTGGCACTAAGGGGCCTAAAGTGTGCCAAGAAAAGATCCCCCACACCATTACACCACCACCACCAGCAGCCTGCACAGTGGTAACAAGGCATGATGGATCCATGTTCTTATTCTGTTTACGCCAAATTCTGACTCTACCATTTGAATGTCTCAACAGAAATCCAGACTCATCAGACCAGGCAACATTTTTCCAGTCTTCAACTGTCCAATGTTGGTGAGCTCGTGCAAATTGTAGCCTCTTTTGCCTATTTGTAGTGGAGATGAGTGGCACCCGGTGGGGTCTTCTGCTGTTGTAGCCCATCCGCCTCAAGGTGGGCGTTGTGGCTTCACAAATGCTTTGCTGCATACCTCGGTTGTAACGAGTGCTTATTTCAGTCAAAGTTGCTCTTCTATCAGCTTGAATCAGTCGGCCCATTCTCCTCTGTCCTCTAGCATCAACAAGGCATTTTCGCCCACCGGACTGCCGCATACTGGATGTTTTCCCCTTTTCACACCATTCTTTGTAAACCCTAGAAATGGTTGTGCGTGAAAATCCCAGTAACTGAGCAGATTGTGAAATACTCAGACCGGCCCGTCTGGCACCAACAACCATGACACACTCAAAATTGCTTAAAATCACCTTTCTTTCCCATTCTGACATTCAGTTTGGAGTTCTTGACCAGGACCACACCCCTAAATGCATTGAAGCAACTGCCATGTGATTGGTTGATTAGATAATTGCATTAATGAGAAATTGAACAGGTGTTCCTAACAATCCTTTAGGTGAGTGTATATATAATCAGAGAAGTATACAATTAAAACATACCTCTTAAGATTAATTACATCATTATAGACAAACTCCACACATACGGTAAAATAAATAAACTTGCAGGGATGTCACTCACTGTTGGAGTAGCTGCTGATCTCTGACCTCACTGGAGAGTTAGAAGCTTTCCTCTGGCCTTTTCCCTTAAGGCATGAGTCTGAAGGCTTTAATTTGTTCGACATTTTGCTTTTACCTCCTTTGGAGGATTTGTGAAAGAAACCAAGCTCTTTGGACAGCTTAGATTTTGCCATCTTGTTTCTCACACTCATGTCTGGGAGCAGAGACAGCCGGCTCCCAGAGGGAGTTCTGGACTTTGCTGAAGAACCGTCCACAAACTTACATGAGGTCTTGTTCGATTTACCGAGCTTAGTGAGAGACAAGGCCTTGTCGAGCTTTGAAGCCAACTGCTCTTGCTCACTTACTTGGCTCTTCTTACTGCCTGTTTTAGGCACCTGTTAGAAAGCACAATCATTAATTAGAAAAGTAGATGATTCAACAAATAAACGCATATTAAAAGATGCTGCGTCGCCACGCAGGCACACACCTCGTGAGAGTAACTGGAGGAAGCTTCTTGATCGTTCCAGCTCTTGCTTCTCTTCTTTGCCTTTAAAATACCGACGTCCATGTCCTCTTCCTCTTCCTCCTCGCGTGTGGAGCTGCGGAAACGCTTCCTCAACACTTCCCCACTCTCAGAGTCTTCTGAATACTGTAAGCTCTGGGCCAGCCTGGAAAACAGCACAGCGTTTAACTGCAGGCACAACGGCTCAGCGCAGCATCCTGACTGCAAGTCTGCACTCGGGTTCATGCACACTTACCTTCCACACTTGGCGTCCAGCTTGCCTGAAGGCGGAGACAGCGCACATAGGCCATGCTTGCGTTTCCGGGGCCGACCGGGGCCTCTCCTGGCCAGGTTCCTGTTTCTCTCCTCCTGCTGCTGCTGCTGAAGCTGTTGTTGCTGCATCTGCTGCTTCTCTCTAAAATAAAGTCAGTATAACCATATAATCACACTCACCCTTTATATCCTAACACCAATAATCAGCAAAATATTGCTTATGAAATAAATTATATTATAAAATAAAACAGAGTTAAAATACTATACCCAAGGCTAATATACAAGCGTACGTTATGCTAATCATAATGGGGCTTAACTGGGAGGCTTACACTTTGTCTCTCCGTCTCTGTAGCCTGATCAGCTCTCTCTGCTTGTCTTTATAACACCGCTGCAGCTCAGCCAGTCTCACACGATAGTCCACCTCCATCGCATCAATACCATCCAGAGAGGATTTAGAGAACATCTAAAGAAAAAAAATAAAGCTTTATCCCACTAACCCGATTCTAAAGGCTGAATATCCCTGGCAAGAGATCAGTAATGCACAAACAACATTAGAAGCAATGACATTATTTTAGCATGCACAACAACACTGTGTATTGTTTTATAAAAATCACTAAAGTGTGCATCAAATGCTTTGAAGCAAATATCATCATGCCAACACATTTTAAAAGCTCGAACACAAACACAGGATATTTTTATGAAATGCCACTCTCTGAGGATGTCTGAGAAAAAACAGTGAGGCCAAGGCCCTAAACATGAATAAAAGCATGCCTGATGAGCCTGAAGGTAGAATGAGAGAATGGAATGCATACAGGTTCGTCTTTCTTCTGTCTCCAGCTGTATTTCTTGTTTGGGTTGAGCTCTCTGGGGAGACAGATGCTGACCTGAGGCTGGCGTTCGATGGCTTCCAGGAGGACTTGCCTCCCAGCCTCGAGAAGACTTTCTAATCCACAGTGCATTATGGCTGCACATATAAAAACAAATCAATACAAACATTTATTACTTGAAATCTACAACAGAGAAGATACTCTTTAGGTCTCGAACAAGAGCATCAGCTGTGAAGATGCCTAAATAAATACGGGGTGTTATGGAGGGGCATGCCTAACTTGATCTATGAAAAAATATAGTACAGTATACAGTACAAATACAGTATGTCACAAAAGTGAGTACACCCCTCACATCTCTGCAAATATGTAGTTACATCTTTTCATAGGACAACACTGCATAAATGACTCTTTGACACAATGAAAAGTAGTCAGTGCAAAGTTTGTATAGCAGTGTAAATTTATTGTCCCCTCAAAATAACTAAAAATACAGTCAATAATAGCTGAACCCATGGCAACAAAAGTGAGTACACCTCTAAGTGAAAATGTACAAATTGAGCACAATTAGTCATTTCCTTACCCTTTGTCATGTGACTCATTAGTATTACACTGTCTCAGGTGTCACCAGACCAGATAGCAGGTGAGTTAAATTTGGTATAAAAGCTCTTCCACTCTCTCAACCTGGCCACTGAAAGTTCAACATGGCACCTCATGGCAAATAACTCTCAGAAGACCTGGAAAAACGAATTGTTGCTTTACATAAAGATGGCCTAGCCTATAAGAAGATGGCCAACACTCTGCAACTGTGCTGCAGCACAGTGGCACAGAGGCCAAGACCATCCAGCGCTTTAAGAGGACAGGTTCTCCTCAGAACAGGCCTCGCCATGGTCAGCAAAAGAAGCTGAGTGCACGTTCTCAGCGTCAGATCCAAAGATTGGCTTTAAAAAACAGACGGATGAGTGCGTCCAGCATTGCTGCAGAGATTGAAGGGATGGGAGGTCAGCCTGTCAGTGCTGAGACCATATGCCGCACACTGTATCAAATTGCTCTGCATTTTGTCGTCGTAGAAGGAAACCTCTTCTAAGGATGATGCACAAGAAAGCTTGCAAACAATTTGTTACAAAATAAGGACCAGGATTACTGGAACCATGTCCTGTGGTCTGATGAGACCAAGATAAACCTATTTGGTTCAGATGGTGTCAAGCGTGTGTGGCGGCAACCAGGTGAGGAGTACAAAGACAAGTGTGTCTTGCCAACCATCAAACATGGTGGTGGGAGTGTCATGATCTGGGGCTGCATGACTGCAGCTGGCATTGGGGAGCTACAGTTCTTTGAGGGAAACATGAATTCTAACATGTTCTGTGGCATAAGGAAGTTCCCTCCGGAAATTGGGTGGCAGAGCAGTGTTCCAGCATGATAATGAACCCAGACACACCTCCAAGATGACCACTGGCTTGCTAAAAAACCTGAGGATAAAGGTGATGGACTGGCCAGGCCTGTCTCCAGACCTAAACCCCATAGAACACCTCTGTGGCATCCTGAAAAGGAAGGTGGAGGAGCACAAGGTGTCAAATGTCCACCGCTTCCGTGATGATGTGATGGAGGAGTGGAAGAGGATTCCAGTGGCAACCTGTAAAGCTCTAGTGAACTCCATGGCCAAGAGAATTCAAGCTGTGCTGGAAAATGATGGTGGCCACACAAAATATTGACATTTCACATTTTCACATAGGGGTGTACTCACTTTTGTTGCCAGGGATTCATCTATTATTGGCTGTATTTTTAGTTATTTTGAGAGGACAATAAATTTACACTGCTGTACAAACTTTACACTGACTACTTTTCATTGCGTCAAAGAGTCATTTATGCAGTGTTGTCCTATGAAAAGATATACCTAAATATTTGCAGAGATATGAGGGGTGTACTCACATTTGTGACATACTGTATGTATTTTGGAGTCAGTGTGACAATACATAAATGCATCGCAATACGTAACCGAATCGATTTTCTTCCTCATCTCTAAAAAAGATATATTAATCATATACAAGATCTAATCTGACTAACGCTTTTTCTCTCATTAATGAGATGTCTTTGTGAATCTGCATCAGCCGACACGGTTGTACAAGCATACTTGGACCAATTACCAGAGTCTATACAATGCTACAACAGATTTTAACATTTGGGCCGATTCCCGACCTGTGGTGGGCTGTACGACCTTTTGTGGTCGCCTGTGTGGGCTGCAAGTTGTGAAAGGTTGCCAACCTCTGCTCTAGTGAGTGCATTGCTCATTCATTAGAGCAGAAAGCCGTCCTGCTGTGTTCCACACATCTTCGATGTGAACAAATATGTGCCCCCACCCCTCCCTTCACGTCCCTTCCAAACGACCAGTGCTTCCAGAGCGAGCTGAAATACTACTAATATTGTGCATTTTGACTGTTTCAAGCCTTACCCTGCATGGAGTCTCTCTGGTGCCTCTGCATCTCTAGCTCGGCCATTTGGCTAAGCAGGGCCATGCCCTCGGCTGCAGTGGACTCCAAAAGACTGATCCCCGGGCACTGCACCATCCCGGTAGGGGGTATCGCAGCCATGGTGGTAAGGGCACCAGATTGGGGAAGCTCACTAGCTGTTAGTAGTGCCAACATGCCTGCCATGGGGTCGTCAGATTGGATGGGTACTGGCACAGTGGCAGGCAGGAGTACAGGTGGAGTGGTGCATGGATGCTGTACATCTCTGGGTGTTGATTCCAGGTCTGGAGTGTGAAGCATGGGCTCCTTGAGGTTGGATGCAGGAATTATCCTCTCTGTGTGAACTAAAGGTGAGTCTGAGGAATGACGAATGCTGCAGTCTATGGGTTGCATGTCAGTGTAATCTGAGGAGGATGTGTACGCTGCCTCTGGCAAGTTGAGAGCGCTCTTTGAAACTTCTACTGCAGGGCTCCTATCCAGGTCTGATCCTGATCTTTGGTACAACTCTTGTTGTGCAGAGGAGAATAGATCTTCCTTGTCATCTTGTTCTACTTCGTCCTCCTCGGGCATTGGTGAGACTGCAGCTCCAGAGCAGGCCTCTGCTTCAACTGGAGTGCACAAGCCCTGGTTGGAAATCGGGCCAGTAGAGTGGATAGACTGTGGAATACTATCCTGACCCAAAACTTCCTTGTTGTTTCCCAGGCCTGGTTCCTCTTTGAATGGTATAACACTCTTCTCTACGTGCTTTGACTCCCTGGATCCCTGCAGAGTTTCTGCCACCACCGGAGAGCACATGTGGCTGGGTTTT
Source organism: Clarias magur (assembly GCA_013621035.1). Lineage (NCBI taxonomy): Eukaryota > Metazoa > Chordata > Actinopteri > Siluriformes > Clariidae > Clarias > Clarias magur. Next base: position 932,598 of record QNUK01000173.1, read on the forward strand.
ACACTGGCCGGGCCACCTAAGCGCTTTGAGCCTTCAGCCTGCAGCGGCACAGCTGGAGCCAGGCCTTCTGCATCAGCAGCTGTAGCTGGCTGAAGAAGGTAGGGGTAATGGCTGCTGAATGATGCCGTTACTGATTGGTAGGGGTAGCCTGGAGGAATTTCTGCCAAAACAAAACAAAAAGGAGAGAGAGCAGTCTGAGAGACTTAAACTGCTTATGCAAGGAGCGGAGGGCTTCGGTTCTCCATGACACAGTGACAAAATGATTAATCATCCCACACGCTCTTTCTGCTTTATGAAACTTTCATGAGCCAAATGGTCCCAGTACAAGCATTCCAAAGGCCCTTATGTATACACCCCCACCCCCGAGGTCTAATACATGCATGCATGCTCATACGTTCACACTGCAGAGATTGCATAAATATATTCACTCCATGTACAAAGCATTTTAAAGAGGAAACACCAGGGGAAACAGACACAAAATTGCTGCTCTCGCAAGAAGTCTCCATCTGAGTGGAGTGGCAGCTGGTAATCCCATATGTAGGGATATCTGCAGCCTACTCATTAAGACCCCTCTAGGCTGCACATACTGACATGAAGAATGGCACTCTGCCTTTGATTGCCATCCAGTGTGGGTTTTCAGCCCAGTCCCTGCCCAAAACTAAACACCACCCCCCTCTCTAAAGAAAAAAAATAGAAGCAGAACTGCCCTCAGCTCTCATGTTTCATTTTAAAGGCAAATTCTTCTTATCAGGATATTGTATGTTAGTAAAAGTAAATCATTTAAACCACCATGGGTAGGTAACCGCAAAACTGTTTTAAGGTAATTAGGTAGGTAATTAAGTTGATTAATTACCTACTTAAGCAAGATACTGCATTATGGCACATTGAAAACACAATGTACGTACCAGGATATATAGATGGGAAAGAAGCAGATACTTGTTTATGCACATCAAGCTCCTCTTTGTCAGACACCTCCACAGACTCCTGTTTGGGGTGGATAGGGGAAGGGGGAGGTGACAAGGCGGAGGCAGGACTGAGTGGCTGTGGGGCTGGGGTAGATGGGTGTGAGTAAGACTGCTGAGGAAGTGTGCTCTCCACTTTGGGTCTATCTTCGGACTTGAGGGAAGTGACTGGGGAGGGCAGTGGTGTGACCGATAGAGGTGTCACAGCCTTCTTATGGGAGGTAGAAGGTGTTGGGGAAGGAGGAGGAGGCTTGCGTGAGTGCAGGACAGAGGTAGGTACACTTGAGAGACTGGCTTTAGCGCCCTCTCCAACTCTCTTCTCCGCTTTGTCCTCCATGTCAGCCCGCTGTTCTTTTAGTCTCTCCTGTACAAGCAAAATATAGTCAGGATACTCGCCAACACACTTAGATAACAACAAAAAATGGCAAATAAGGATTAGAATCTCCTTGGCACTGTACTGTATGTCACACCTCATGCACATGGTTGGAAGGTTCAGCAAGAGAGATTTATTTCCTACCACAAACTGCGCGTTCCTCTGTAGCTCCATGACCTGGGCAGCCTGCTGCTGAATCATGTAGAGCTCCTGTTGGCGAACGAGCTGCTGGTGCGAGAGGAGCTGCAGCTGGTGGGCGTGCTGCAGAGAGCTGCCTGCTGGCGGGTACACGGCTGGCCACAGCGGGGGGCCACGCTCCAACATCTCTGCCGCTGCAGGAAAAAAAAGAAGACATTAGCAGTGCACACACTATGCTAGGCTTCCAGTGAATAAATATACTAATAATGATGTACATCTTCCTGCAGTTTATCCAGATTCTGGTCTTAGATTTTATTTTTGTAGAGATTCTGACCCAACAGCTCTGTTCTGTGCATTCACTATGCTGCTGTACTTAACTGTGAAGGCCAACAGCTTGTGGACACCTGACCATCACACACTCGGATGCCGCAGTACACAAAGCGAGGTTCATGATTTTCAAGAGATGGTTTAACAAAGGTGAGAGTGAAAGGACTTGTGTCCTTCACAAGGCCCTGACTTCAACATCACTCAACACCTTTGGGATGAACTGAAACAACGACTGCACGCCAGTGTGGCTGAACGAACACAAACCCCTACAGCCACCCTCCAGAATCTGAGGGAAAGCCTTCTCAGAAGCTTGAAGGTTATTGCAAGAGCAAAGGGGGAATAGATCTAGAATGGGATGATCAAAAACCACAACTGTATTTAGTTGTCCAGAAACATTTGACCTTCACACCTACACTGACCACACTATACTATACTATACTTGACGTGCAATTTCTTTTACTTTTCAGAACAATACAAAAAGCATGACATTTCACTAAACTCTACGAGAGTATACACAAAAAAAAGACAATTTGATCAAAGTCATAGCAGGAAGATAGAGAACGTACTGTAGTGTGAAAGGTGTTCGGTGGGAATGACGACGAGTTGTCCAGTCTGTGGGTCCCGGGCAAACTGGTAGGCTTGGGGGATGGAGCCAGGTAAGGTGGGGGGGTAACCTGGAGGCAGGGGCTGGTGAAGAGAGGGAGCACCTAGTCCTGAAGCACAGAAGAATTAGGATTTGGGATTATGGAGGCTTACTACATGCACGATAAGGTTGATGGTTATTTTGCTCTGGCTCACTGGAGGGATCATGAATGCACTAGCCACCTGAGAACCACCATTCTCACAATAACATCACCTTGGTGTTTTCAGCACAGACTGCTATCCAACTGCTGCCACTTGCTTAAAGAACACTGGCACTTCTCCATAAAAGTCTAGACAGAAATGTGACTTGCACTAAGCTTCACAGAGACTGTGGTGGTTGTTGTTATTTTTGGGAAAAGCGCTGGTAGGATTTGGCCATGTTTCTGAGAATGTTTTCTCTTGGCCCAGACAAAAAGGCCTGAGCTGCCTGGCAGGCCAGCAGAAACTGAGAGATCAACCAAATCAACATGAGGGAAAAATGCCAACATCACAGTTTTACAGTGTTCACAACACATTTAATCCATTTTAAGGAAAAAAAAAAATAGATGCGCACAATAGGTTCTCAACCTCTAGCAACCCCAGTGTGCACTCTGGCATCACCGAATAAAATGATCATGATCATATTCAGTGGCTACATGTGTATAAGACTTACAGTTATTTTTAGCAAGATAAATTTACTACACCAGTGCAGGAAATTAAACAGCTTGTGAGAACCTCAAGCTTTGAGTCCTTAAAATGGGGTCACTTGCTTAAAACCTGAGAAGGTTGAGAACCTAGAGTATACGAATAATGTCTAGACATTCAATTTATATACTATATAGTCGATGTGTCATGTGAGCCGAACACGTACCATATGGAGAACCGGGCAGCCACATCGACGAGGGGCCGGGGCGAGACAGCCAGGGATGGGCAGTCAGATGCGAGGTGGGGTCAGCAGGCCAGCGTCCCGCCCCCGCCAGGGGAGAACCTCCGGTCACCATCAGGTTAGGGTTCAGGCTACTCACAGATACCAAGGGTGGGTGCAGCTGAGGGTAATCCGCCAAATCTTTACTCTCTCTGGAAATTATGGAAACATAAGACATACACTAGGTGGAAGAACACTCCAACTACATAATGATTACGATCCGCTTCTCAGGGATCTCAATGGCAAAAGATCCATCAAGCCGTTAACCTACTAAGGGCAGCCAGTGCTGACTCAGAACCATGCTTCTTCTTGCTATGACTAAGACTCCACCTCATTGTTGTGACTGTTCCTATAATACTTATTGAGAACAAAATCATGCTGAGAATTGTTTCCAGGGATTTTTTTTAATAAGCCCCACATTTCCACAGTGGGGGAGGTTGACATTTTCTGCCTCTGTAAATGGCTGCGACACTGAACAAAAATTGCTCACAAGCTGGAACCCAGGGTTGTACCCATAAATTTATTTATACTTTATAAACTAGGACAACTAGGAAGGGAGACCAAAGAAGAAAAAAAGCACAGCTGAACAGATGTGTTCATAGACATGTGCAATATCTATCATGCATTTCAATCATTTAATATATCAATCATTTCAGTCGACTTTTTTAGCACTCAGAAAAGACTAGGAGTCTTATTTAGAAAGAAAACATACTTTTTGGCAATTCCATCTCGTGCATTTGGAAAGCCTGCAATCTACAATGTTGTGACACCGATCTTGATCTGCCCATCTATCTAAACTCAAAATGTTTACAGTGCCTGTGTTTACAGCTGGTGCATTCTATATTTGTACATATGCAGTGACCATCTTACTTGGTCAATGCAACACGTTCACTTTATCAGCCTAAAGTGTTTCAATTCAGATTTTTTTTAAACCAAATGTGAGACAAACCTGATTTGTTTAAACCTGTTTGAATCCGATCCAATGTTTTTCAGATCGGAAAAAGAGTCACTGATTGCAATACATGGTGCTGTGACTTTTTGCCTCTCTACATGGTAAGGGGTTTCACAGCAGTGCTGGCAACCTCTGCTAAAACACCTAAGGTGAGGTTACAGGCGAGGCCGAAGCTGACTTTCTCCCCTTTTCTGGACCTTAACAAATATAGGTGACTACTGTTCGCCGTCCTCCAGACAAATTCCCAAGGATATAAAAATTGCATCCATTGTTTAAAAAAAAAAAAAATTAAAAAGTGGTCACAAATATAATGCGTATTAACCCAGAAAACCTCAGCAAAGATGCATCGATGTGCTCAGATCAGAGTCAGATAAAAGTCACTGGTAATTATGAATGTGTAATGTCATTACATTATACAGTATATAATGACCAAAAAAATACAAAACTGAACAACGTGGCTTTTCCAATGTGAACTGAGCTGATGTTGAGTCAGTTTTCTAATATCTCTGGAAATTTCTTTATAGTACCACATAAAAAACTAGTAGTTGACCTTGTTGATCCAATTACATTCAGACAGCAATGTTTCTGACATGTTTTATATTATGGGAAATATCCAATGATCACATTACATCATTGTAAATACATGACTGAGAGCACGTCTGCATGTTAGACTTTAATAAATCTCCTTCTAAAAGATAGCAAAATACCCTCTGATCAGCAATTACCACATGCCTACCTAGTCATCCAGACAACAGTATTGTGTTTGTATGAAAACTTTCTACTTTTTCAGTTTCCCTCTCTCATTGAGTGGAAAAAGCAAAACTAAGACCTTCAATGCGTTACTCACTCAGTGTCAAATTTAAAAGGAAGAAGCCAGAGTATAAACAGGATAATACAAAAAAAAAAAGCAAATACCAAATGCTACAAAAGATCCCTACTTTGCACTAAAAAAAAAAAAATCTCAACCTAATATCTTAACTACTACACTCACCTCTGCACTGTGCATCCAAAAAAAAAAAAAAAAACCCAAGGCCAATATGATTTTTTTTTCCTTACGCCCAAGCGCAGAAACGTAAATGTCACCAGAATATTACATTTATTGTCTGTAAAACATGAAGCCAAGTGTTCAAAGAAGGTTGTATAAAGTCTCCAGAACTTAAATATAAAATCCATGCCAAAGGTCAAACCCACTTCTTCTTCTTCTACACTACAATAAGCTCCACCGACCTCTAAGCAAGTCTTCTTCATATTAGAAAAACCTGTACCACTTCATATATTACCTCAATGCCTTCTCTTGCTCGTGTTCCAGACGCGTAGACAGAAGCCGGCCATCGTGATGACGTGTTCGCTCTTGTCCTTGTTCCTCTTCCTCTTGGCCTGGGCCTGTAGAGTCAATAACTTAAAAAAAGAAAAAAAAAGAAAAAAAAGGATGGAACCTGGAGCACTGACGAGCTCTTATCTGACCATCACTTCACTACTTTACAGCATCTCATTTGCTTATTTGATGAGTCTTACAGATCAGTTCCCTACTCTGCACGTACTGTAGAATTGTTTTCCTTCCTTACATAAATGATCTCTGTAAAACAAACATTCCGATCTGATTGCATTATTTGAAAAGATCCCTAATCTGAAAATCAGATCAGCCTCCAGCGCTACTACAGTACAGGTAAACCTCGAAATATTTCCGTATCACAGAATGAAATCACGGCTCCCTCGCGAGAGTAAAAACATGCAGACGCCAAAACCGACTCTGGATCGTGTTTTAAGCACCCAATAAAGGAGTCGTTCTGAACATTCTCTCCAACCTCTTGAGCACAAGTCAAGCTTATAGCCAACAAGAGTGATCAATGTCTCACCACGTCATTGACATGTAGCGTAGAATTATGGGATGTATTTAAAAATGTATGATATTACTGCACTTGGCAGGTTTTCCAGGTTATGAATGGTGAATGAGATGTGTAATGTGTTCCCAGCAGAGGGAAATAGTTAGAGGGGAAACAAACAAGCAGATCAATCCATGTGTTACTGTACTGGATTTCAATACGGTCATGTGTACAGACAATGAGCTTGTTAGTCCCTTGTTAACCCGCTGAAAGTTACTGAGTAGCAAGGCAAAAAAAAAAAAAAAAAAAGCCTTAACTGGAATGGGAAATGGTTTACCAGCTCCATCCGGTTGTGTTCTCTCACTGGTTTATGTTTACCCCCTCCCCTTTTCTTTGCTTTTTCTAGCTCACCTCTGACTGACTCTTGCCTTCGGGTCACTGCCAAATTAGAAACTAGAAGTGATGATATCTCGAGAGGGATTAATAAATTAAAAAGTTTGCGAAATCTACTTGGGCTCTGGTCAATATACTTGGGCACACAGCCAACGTATCGCCTACATGTGGGGAAGCACCGAGGGTTGTGCTTGGTGTTTCCGAAGGGGTGCACCATGACTGGGCATTCCATGCCAAATTCAAATTACTTTTCATTATTAGCGGTTGTCATGGACAAGACGTACAACACTTTCCAATCTATACTAAACCACAAGAGGCTTTTATGCAAGCAGATCGACACGGAGATCCTTGTTTACTTGAGCATGAATGCAGCCATGACGTCCCTGAAAACGATTCGGAGTGAGTGCATGGGATCTTTGTGATGAGTGACACTAGCTGGAAGGAGACCACATTCCTCAGCCTAAGATGTGAGAGCCCATGGCTCTCCATCGCGCTCCAGGGAAAAGGTTTCAGCCTGTTTCCAAGGTTACCGACTGTCGGACATACTATCTGTTTGCATCAAATTCGCTGCAGATTAATCGAGTAATGCTCTTTTACCCCTTGTGTAAATTCAAACATCTCCTCTGCGAAAGATGGCTAATGTTATTACTACACTCCCTTTGCACACACAAGACATAAATTAATGCCTCTCTCCCCATGTCATACTCTCTCAGTCACTCTGTCTGCCTCACACACACACACACACACACACATACTCTCTCTCTCTCTCTCTCTCTCTCTCTATGGGCTGATTCTATTGCTTAGCAACAAACCTTAGTCTTATTAGAATTCAGTGCCTGTTTACAGCTTTTAGTTCAGCCCTGTAAATGACATTTCTAATACAAGCAGGCAGGTGGTGTCTTAGTGAAAGGTTTAACACACTCCATGTGTTAGCAGGAAGCACTCTGTGCCAAAGCGATAGTGCAGCTCATGGCCGGTGCCTGCGCAATATCTTTGGCATGGGCTCTCTGTGAGTGGCTTTAGGAATGAAAGACCATCAGCTCCACCCCTCGTGCATGTTTTGCTTCCACGCTGAGAGCGAAATGACCTTGCTGGCATGGCCAAACAAACAGGACAGCAGATGAAAACAGACATCACCAAATGCTGCTCTCGATTTTAGCGAATAAGATATTTCAGAGACGCATTTTGCACGAGCACCATGATAGATATAAAATCATGAAGGTGGTGTACCTTTAATGCCTCCTGCCAGAATCGGTCTGTCTCGGTCCGATACAGAGCCGAGCTTGCTGCTGTTGTCTCTCTGGCGAGCCACCGCTACTGCGATGCCCACCGGGGGGTGTCGAACCTCAGCCTCGCCCTGAGAGGAGCTCCCATCTCGGTTGAACGATTTGGCGCTTTCTGGTCTCTCCGGCTCCCTTTTCAGCTGCTTCCCAGACAGGTGCTGAACTTTAGAGCTTGCATGCTGAGAAGCCTCCATCTTCAAGTTGCCCAGTCCGCCAAAAGGGGTGCGGCTATCCGCACCATGCTTAGACATCACCTCGCCGGAGAAATTCCCACTGTACTTGATAAGGCTCTGCATAGCGGATACCTCATTGTGCTCCTCGCCCTGGAGGCTCCCTGGGCTGCCTCTGCGATCCAGGTACATGCGCTTGCCTTCCTCCTCTCCTCTGGGGCCATGCGCATGTTGAGCTGCCAAAGCAGCCATGTGGCTAGTGGCGTAGTTGCCCATCTCGAAAGGCTTCCATTTGGTCTCAGCAGAGTGGAGTGTGGTGGATTCCAAGCTAGAAAACGGAGGTCCAGACCTTTGAAGAATTTCACGGTCTTGGATGCGGCTTTCCAACTCCTGCCCCATTTTGATTGTATGCTTGGTGCTTGGTAAGTCCTTGTTAATCGGGCTGTGGTTGGATTTGATTATGCCCAAATCTAAAACAGGAGGCTTTTTTACGACCAAGTTGTTGGCCCTGATAACGGATCCCTCTTCCCGTACAAAGTCTCTCTTGAACTCATAGGGACAAGGTGACTCGCTCCGGACAGAGGCTGCATTTGTCCTCTCACTCCCCAACTGCAAGGGTGCTCTGTTCATGTCCCTGTCCCTGCTCTTATCGGTTTTAGTGTTGTCTCGAGCTTGAGAGGCGATCTGGATGGGTCCTTTGCGCTCATCATAAACCTCAACAGAAGGCACATAAGTAGGAGCGGTCACTCTGTGTTCCTTGGCTTGCTCTTTGGTGCCAGAGCAGTGTGGGTACAAGCTTGGGGGCAAATGATGAGGGGGAGGGTAAGCACCAGAGGACACCAACCTGGGTGGGAGGGGTGCTGGACTGCTCTGAAGGGAAGATGGGCTGGCATAGGAAACGTGCAAAGTGCCTAGAGATGAAGCAACAGAGTCGAGCCGTTTTGGTCTGTCAGTAGAAGAGGGGCCGGTGGTTTGGTAATTATCGTCAACCCGCTCCCTTCTTTCTAGTTCTGAACTCTGGTACCTGGATGGCGGGCCACTGCTGGTCCTGCCGCTGCTATGTGAGGGCTGGAGAGAATATTTGGGTTTAACATCGGCAGCCGGTGAATGCTGCTGAAAGACCCGCCGCTCGTCTTCAGGCTTAGTGTCCTGGGTGAGGTCAACCACACTGTGAGGCCGTGTCTCCTCCCGAATCCGCTCCCTGCGCTGAACCAAGTGGCCTGCTTCGCTTTTGCAAGGCTTGTCTTTCCCCAGCTCCCGGCATGAGTCTTTGGAGCCCTTTTGGAGCTCCTGCGTCTTCTCTCTGTTCAAAGAGCTGGGCAAATGGCCCACAAGGCTCCGGGCCATGACAGACTGGGAGTGTACGGAGCCCGGAAGGTAAAACCCCTCTGGAAAGAAATAGAGAACATCAGCGAGTCCCAGTCAGCTATAGGTTAAAACAGAGCATTGTTTTGAAAGTGGCAAGAACATGAAAAGATGAACTACATGACTAACATTTCATAGAGATATTATTTATGAAATCAGATACTCAGCCATGAGTCATCAGAAATTGTAGAATGTTGTTGGAATTAGGTTTGAACATATAAAAGATCTATAAAAATCTGATACAGTGATTACAATTTTAGAATGCTTAACTTTAATGTTCACAAATTAGCATGTCCGCTGACAAGACTCATAGCAAAATGCTCCTTCTTACTCTGCAATTCCTTCCAAAAGCTAAAATGCTCACAAATAATTATGAGACCTTCACCCGGTCACACCAGTCATTTCAGCACAGACTACAGAGGTGAGACGCATGGTTTTCCATCTGATTCAAACAAACCTTTTTGTGAGTCAAAAAGTGAATGCTGGCCCAGTTGAGGATGCTCAAGATGACCCAGGGGCAGGTATGGGCCAGGATACAGACCAGCGGGAAGGTGAGCAAAACCTATGAGGAGAGAGTAAGAGTGAAAAAGACATTATACAGAGGCACTTTGAAAGCATTGTTGAGGAATTACTTTTCAGTTTCTGTGACATTTCATGAATGGCGTTGACTTTTTCATAACTCACTGGGAGGCAACAGATCTAAAAATAAAATAAAATTGACAGACTAAGTTACTGTTTCCACACTGTTTGCTTTGCTTTACCCTTGCAGAAAACTGACTAAAAATGCAATAAAAAGAATTATGGACAATGAAATCAGGAGGAAAGTGTTTGACAGCTGATGACAAGTAGAGACACATTTAGACTTTTATAGACATATACATTTCTGAAATTTCCTGATTGAATAGGCTTCAATCTGGACTCATCATTTTTCTATCGCTCCAAAGTCCAGTCTTAACGCTCCCTAAAAAACTGAAGCCTAACACATGGTTTTCTTATGGACACACAACCCAACCCAACTACACCAAGTGTTTAAGTGATCTCCATTCACAACTACATCTCTTCCACAAAGTTTCTTTCCAGGTTCTGATAATGAATTAAAAGGTTCTTAACCCAGTTCCAGCAATTTCAAATCTCATTTGTTTTCTTTGCTTGATACAGAGCATTAAATGTGACCCTTCTGAAACGCTGCCTTTTTTTTTTGCCCAGGCAGTGTTTTAAGACCCATGACTATTCACTTCTCACATGTTTATTTACACACAACAATTCCTACAATAAGGCTTAGTAAGCAACGAGAGAGAGAGAGACCAACCTAACGTTTTCCTTCTAAACAGCAATTTAGATGAGACATACTAGAACAAAAAGGACGAAAAGGCATCTAAAGATAAAAATAATTGACATTCCTTAGAGGAAGAGGGAGCAGCATCATGCTCGAGTCAATCCCGTGTCAAATGTGGCACAACCTGAGAGAGAAGCTGCATCGTGTCTTCGGCTGTAAAAACTGAAATTCTAAAGGGAATGGCTGGTCGAGGGATCTCTCGGCTCTGAAATGCCAGGCCACAGTCTGAATGCAATGGCGGTGCGGGTGACGTGGGCGTATACTGATGGGAAGAATGGCCTGAGGCAGAGGAGAACCACCCTGACCTGCTGCGATGTTTATAAAGAAACTTTGCAATGTGGAGGAGGCATTGAACACCCTGGCCTGGGCGCACACCAAACCCATGATGACTCTGCCCTTGGAGTCATGCACTCACTAACAAATGAAACGTCCATGCACCTCTGAACAAATGTTTTCAAACGCGGAAAATCAGTCTAAGCCACATGCTGTTATGGGAAGAAAAAAAAAATCAAATCACGCACAGACACGCACACACAATAACATACATCTACATATTGGAATCGCGTGTCTTGTCCGGTATAAACAGACGGATAAAACACCCAACAGAAGGTTTCCCATGGCCGAGGTCAGGTGTCAGCCGATCATCGTATCCATAAAGCCAAGATAGTGATAATTAGGTGGCAAACAACAGAAGGAAGGAAACCCCGAGCTGTTCTGTGGCTTTTGGAGCGGAGGCTTCGGGCAGCCCGAGACCTTTAATCTAATGAAAGAATCCGCACGGCTCTAAACGAGTCCCGAGTCAGGTAAACTCTGGAATGCATTTATATCAATCAGCGACTTCCCAAACCCACCGAGAGCCGCTCGTTTCACAGCTTCCCTGCGCCCAAGATAAGCACTCTGTATTCAGACTATCTGAAATATCTGGAATGCTGGTAAATTCCTTATGTTTACATTTACAGGAAACGGATTCAATATCTCGGGTGGGAAGAAAAACATTAGGAGAAAAGGCTAAACGTTCTGAGCTGCGGCATCCTAACGGGATTAAACACACAGTGGTCAGGAGTCATTTCACGGCCGTATCATTAACAGAAATCTCACCTATAGCTTGGGTAATGAACATGGTGAGGGAGTAGAAATAAAACTGAAGGAAAGGGGGAAAAAAGAACCTGTCATCAAATCAAGTCTGCTGAGGATTAATGTGATTCGGTGTATATCCTGAGGCAAACACATTCCTACTCCTGACTGTGTCCTGACAAATCAGAGGCGTTCAGAGGAAGCCTGATAAATAACTGTTGTTTCCAGGAAGAACACTCCAACTGTTCCAACATCATTATCGCATTTCATAAGAGATAAAACAGAGAGAGTAGAGTAGAGATAAATTACCTAAATTACTTGTAAAATCTTTTCATTTCAGACAACAAATGAGTGCGAGAGCCGATAAAGATACTGCGTTGCTGTTTTAAAACAGGGCAGCCTAGCCGTACCCTTCGACTCTGAGGTTCAAAGCCTTCCTCTCTTTTTATAGCTCGTTTCAGGTGACATGATAGTGTTATGCTGTTGATGGTATTCTGACACCGTTCCAAGGGAGGATTAAAGATAGCCTACCCTTAGCAACAGAGCCAGAGTGTAAAGCATCCTGTTTATTTCGGTGTTCGTCTATATACCCGCCTAAGGGAGGGAGAAGTGCAAGAAAGCAGGCAAGCATGGCTCTTCCAATTTAGGGCACATCTAATCTCCATTTCGCTCGTATGAGAGTAGGAAAATCACAACCCTGACAATACATACTGTATGTGCGGGATAATTAGTTTGGGCTGCTCTGGTGTTTTCCTGAGGTTCGGGTTTGCCCGCAGTACAACGTGGCGTGGGTGTGGGGGAATGTGCGCTGAGTGGCCGGTTATCCCACTTCTCAACACTTCGACATGAGGAAACAGTGCATAATCTAAACAACATTACAGGATTAGGATGGTGTGAAAATGAAACGGATGGAATAAAATAATTTAAGTCCAGTTTCTGAGACGCTTTACTACAGACAGGAATGTGGTCACAGATAAGTAGGACATGAAGTGAGGAACCTATAAAGAAATAAAAATGTAAAAAAAAAAAAAAAAAATAGGTCGTTACAGAACAAAAGAAGCATTTTCATACTAATGTTGTGAGATTAAATCCCAAACCATCAAAGTTTGGCTTCATGTGTCTCGTGTTTACATCACCTTCACAGGTAGTAACCGGATTATAATCTGGAGTTAACTACCTAATAAGCGGGTAGAGCTTATTACAACCAAAAGAAACATCATTCTCAAGCACGGATTTTAAAATTCCATCCCTAAAAAAAAAAAAGCCTGAATTTAAAAAACGTTTAAGCAAACGTTTATACGAACTAACAGGCCACGGTAGAGCGCTGTGCTTTCACACACGGTCCAAAGGTGAGGATCGCTCTATCTTTACATGTGAAGAGTAACCCATTCTCCAAACGCACAGCACAGATAAAAACCAGTCAGCAAACAACTGCCGTAATATCACCTTTAATTGCATGACAACTTCAGAATGGAAGGGTTCACCTTTGGAATTACAAGCAGCGGGGGCAAATTCCAGGGCAGCCCTGCGGGCCGTCATCCCGGCCGCGTATCCTTCCGGTTGTGCTAGTACACACACACACGCATATGTCGCCAATATAAACGCAAATATTTTCCTTTAATACGTTGACTTGAAGTGAACTTCAGAGCTCGAGCTGAGCATGGTGTCTGTGCTGCAGTGTGTTGAGGCAGTTATGTACGAGGGCATGATCGTTTCACATGTTCGATATAAAAATAGCAGAATTCCACAGCTGCCACTTCCCTCCCTTAATAAAGGCCAGGTGCGGCGTTCAGAATAAACACGCGTGTTCAAATATTTTCACAGGCCGCCGAAACCAAGCACATCAATGTCAGCTATTCATCACATTTCTGTGCGGGCAGAGCGGAGCAGGCACAATATGATCAGTGCCAAAGCTTGAAAAACAATCTGCACTTTCCTCTGCTGAGACATGAAACAAAGGCCTTGGGCTTCACCGCCGTTAATAATCCACCCACATCTCACGCTCGCGTGGCATCCCTTATGCTGGTTCAGTGTTCACCTGACCCATCATGCAAACTTGGAAACGCACTGCGACTGCATTAAGCGGCGGGGCTGGACCTACTTTAGAGCTTGATGAAACTTGTTTTCTTCCTTATGTTTTCATTTCAATTTGTAAAAATGCCTCGGATCGCTTCGTCATAGGCATTTATGGACACTTATAGACACTGCACACCTGCACATTCATGCACATTTACACATATTCCTATTTAGTTTTTTTGCTCATTGCACATAAGACATTTTCATTTGCTCCGGACATTTCTACTTCAATCCCACTTCATCTCCATACTAAAGTTTCTATATTTGTACATAAAATAATTTCTTTCTCCATATTTGTATTCTTTCTAATGTGTATTTTTACAGCCAGGTTTTCTTATATTTTATATTTTGTCTCACCTTCTCTAGATATATTTTCTTTTCTTAGCTAAAGTTATTTTCTATATTTTATTCATATTTATTTCCTATTAATAATCTTTTAGGACATGGGCGGTCGATTAAGCATTTCATTGCTTATTGTTCCGTGTATGACTGTGTATGTGACAAATAAAATTAGAATTTGATTTCATGCACTATAGTAAATAAAATTTCAGGAATTTGTATGGAACACTGCAACTAATTATTTTTGCACGAGAACTAATTAATCTTAGCCACTCCCTATTAGTAAGGGCGTTATGAGAGCTGATCTGTTACACTGGCTGCAACTGTACTTTTATAGATATACCGTAGATCTCATCTTCATGGAACGGTTTGAAATAAGCGATCGACATGTAACGCACAATCCACACGTACACGGTTATGCAACACAGTGAAAGAGAGAAAAAAAAAAACTGGTACACACTTCTTACACTTGGCGCTGAACAACGCTTGATGTTACGGAATGCCTAAAAAAATCAAACATGCTGTCTCTATTTCAGTCATTTTTCACTCGTGCATCGTTGCCAAGTGCTGTCACTGCCTGGTCAGGCATCAAATTCATGTGATGGATCCAGTGTTGGAGGAAAAAAAAAAAAAAAACCCGTCGAAATATTTACACGCTGACGGGAAAAAGATATACACGACCGAACTGAACTGCTGGTAAGATCGTTAGCTTAAATCTTTTTTAATGACCCTGCTGTTTTTAGAGCACATTAATATTTACGAGTATATGCATAAAAAAAAAAACAGACATGCATTGGTATTTTTTTTAATAACTATATTATCATAAACAATTTGTTCAGCAAAGATCCAAAATAGGAAACAGAAGCAGCAGTGGAGCCGCAAGCCATGTCTCCATCTACGTCTAACTTAAAAATTAAAAACAAGCAAAGATTTCACTCACTGAGACAGAGGCTGGAGGTGCACCCATAATAGTGTATACGCACTTCAGGAAAAGAAAACTTATAAATAAATATTTTAATACTAAATATACTAATATATGTTGTATACTGATGTATATGATATTATTATTATTAAAAACAATTATAGTAAAATAACATCCGTCAAACTATTTTTCTTTTCCTAAAGTGTGTATAAATTCTTTTAGCGCTTAGCGCTTCTTCTCTAACGCTTATAACCTGATTCAGGGTATGAAAGTATGAACCAGAGAGAAAAGTTAATATGAACAATAAAATCTTTTAATTATTATTGAAAAAATTTGCATTTTTCTTAACATACTTGTGCGCATTTACATATAAACTCATTTCACTGTTCCCCCAGTATTATTTTTAGTATATATTAGTATTATTAATCGAGTGTGATTTTCAGACCATACTCCTATTTTCCACTTGCGCATAATTTTTCTGAACATTTTCCACCACACACACGTGCACACACACACACACACACACACACACACACACACACACACACACACACACACACACACACACACACACTTCGTTCTCCTATGCAGTAGGAAGCGGCTTATTCGAGTGAGAGGAAACCTGTGTGACAAAACATTTTCATAGTGTGTTCCCAAACAATACAGGCACTGTAGGCCTTATCTCGCAATTTCCCTCTTCAGCCTTTTTGCTCATTGCCTTCTTATATTTTATAAAAAAGCACTGCAGCATCTTTGTCTATTCTACGTTACAATATAATGGACTGCTTTTATTTGTACGGCTATAATAATGGGAAGCCACTTACACAAAATACAGTCTAAGAAAAAAGAAAAAAGAAAAGAAAAGAAAAGCTGAATAAGCCGAACAGGTGTGAGGAAATATCTTACATCGCTCCGGCCTTTAACAATAACGCTTGGGTTCATGAACCACCTTAATCAGTAGAGACGCGCACCGCCTGCCATACTTTGAACTTTCCATTATTAAACTTCTAGTTCTATTAACAATGAGATGCTGAAGTGCTCGTTGGTCATCCTCGGTCTGACTCTGGGGTGATTGGAGGGGTCTGGAACTGATTTTGTCGTGGTAGGCCCGTGCATAACGTTGGTTCAGGCCTGCATGGACCCGAGTTTTCCTACCCTAAACCCCCAACCCACCCTACCCCCAAAGTACCCTGCCTTGGACCCTGGCCCGGGGCCGTTACCCTTATCTGTCAAGCCCAGAGGTCTCCCATCACACCTAATCATTCAGCTCAACGCGCTCAGGTCTTGTTTACGATGGCGAC
Source organism: Clarias magur (assembly GCA_013621035.1). Lineage (NCBI taxonomy): Eukaryota > Metazoa > Chordata > Actinopteri > Siluriformes > Clariidae > Clarias > Clarias magur. The sequence goes on from QNUK01000173.1 coordinate 948,978, forward strand.
GCAACGCGGCTGTTTTTCCTCAACCCTAAGATGTGGTTGCATCAAGACAAGAGTTGACTCATACCTTCATGCGAGTGTGAAGCCCAGAGCTGAGCCATCTGCAGGCTGGGTGGGTTGGGGGCTCTGAAGGCGGGGTCGGAAGGAAGCGAGCTTGGTCCTGCATGCGGGTTTGATGAGCTCATGTAGCCGCCGAGGAAGCTAGAGGCACCTGGGAAGGCATCACCTGCGAAGGGAGGGGAGCAAAACACAGGGTTTCGAATCATCTCTTGCTTTTGTTCGCAGCGCGGAGATCGCATTCCTACAAGGACAAAAACCTGACACGATTAACCCAGAGGAGGGTTTGGTTAGAGAGCTGTGGTTTCTTTTGTATTTCGGCACGGCCGCAACCTCAAACCCGGTCCTGCCGCGAACGTCAGTCGCTTTATTTTCCTTCAAAGAGAAGGGCTTACTGAGAAGAGCGGAGACCACAAGCAGAAATTGGCTTCTGCTTGTAAACAAATGTCATGAATAACAGTAAGTCATCCTACATGTTATGTTAACCGTCATTCCAACAGATTCCAGATGCTCAGCGTGGCGATGTCTAAATAAAAGTTGGCTGCTGCTGCTTGCCAGTGTAGAAACAAAGCAGAGTTTCGTACACCCGGAGGACACTCGGTTCACCCCGGTGCATCGAGAACGTTCATGGTTATGATAAAACCGACGAAGACGCTTGCATGGCGACATACATGGAAGCGTTTTTGAAGCCATGTGTGAGGGACATTCACGCTGGCCGTGGGGAAACCACTCTGAATGCAAATACGTCAAAAACACATCGCATATAACGCATATAAATCGGCGGCGGTCTATATACATCTATACTCGCCGGACTGTGATGTGTGAAAAGGAAACACAGTCCAAACTGCTTGCGCAGATGAAGTCTCTCTGTTTTTTGCACTCAGGGCCTCAGGCATGGGAGGAGCCTTTATTCGCTCACGCACACATCATTGCTTCAGTCACTTTCCACAATGTGCTTGTTTTTTTCCCCTCTTTTCCTTCTGCACATGTAAACGGACCATTAGCGTGTGAAGAGAAGGAGGAACAACAAAGCATCAAGAGCAACACGGAGCCCTCAGAGCTGGGGTTAGCATGCGATTAACCTGCACGAGGAGAGGTCCCGCTCCAGCAAAGAGCCGCTGGGCTGTGCAAGCAGAAGCTATCGCCGCTAGCAGACCTTTCGGGTTTGAATCTAACTGTTACCCAGAGGGTAGAGCGGGTGCCTGGCAGGGGCAAAAAAAAAAAAGAAAAGAAAAGACATTCAAAGGAAATCCACTTTTGGTAGCTTGGCTTTCAGTGAACTGAGCCCAAATCTCTCAATCTTACTCTCACACACACACACACACACACACATAAAAGCTCTACTCATCAAATCCAAAGAGGAGAGAAAATACAGCCCTGGCTTTCATCATGATTAGGTAGCACATAAATGCAAAAGTCGTCAACACAGCGCAGGAGAGGGAGAGAGACTGGACTCGCCAGGTGATTTGACAAAAGGCAGCGGTGCATTTCTAAGCCCTTTTTTTTCTACCAGCAAACCTCACTCTCTCTTGCTTACACACACATATACACACACTCCATTAAAGCTGCAAATCTGGACAGCATTTCCTCACCAGAGTGGGGGTCGCGTCCCTTGACGGCCATGTGCTTCAACTTAGCCCGTTCCCCCACTGCACATGAGACGAAGAATATGAGAGACCTTGGATTTCTAAAACAGAGGAGGTACAGAACACCTCCTCCTCTTCCTCATCCTCCTCCTCTTCCTCGCTGCAGCTCACTCTCCTCTCTCACACCCAGGAGCCATTCTAATGCACAGACAGCTCTTTTTCTTACTCGGTCCAATTTAGAGTGGCTTCAAACCCATCCTAGAGTGCCTGGAATTGAACGCCCCACCCATGGTAATGTCCCGGACTGTAAGTGGGAGCAGCTGTCAAATATATAAAACAAAAATATAAAACCACTAAGGGCCTGAAAACAAGTTCTCTCGCAAACTGGCTCAATTTAAAGCCCCTCTGCAAGCTGGACCTACACGTACACACCCAAACAAGACTTAAGGGAATATCGTTTTGAGAACTGTAAAGGCAACCTGTTTGTAAGAGATTCCTCGTGCTGATGAGACAGTTCTCTGATAGTGTTTTTTTTTTTTCTCTTTTTTTCGCTCCGGTCTACTTCGTTCTGTTGTTGTTTCGGACGTATAAGAAAGAGTGAGGAGTTCAGTAGGTCATGAGCAGTTCAGCTTCCTTAATATGAGAGGAAGGAGGCTGGAAGGTGTGGTGTAGTGTGCGAGTGTGTGTGGGGGGTGGGGAGGCGTTTTCCCTCCTCCAGCTACAAGAGCGCTGTCAGAGTCGAGCTGAACAGAGCCCTGGAATGTCCTAATTGCTAAGGTTGCTCAACTCGACCGCAACCCACAAGTCTCATGGTAAGCTTTCGCAACCCCTCCACCTCCCTCCCCCCAAAAACTCCACTCCTACCCCCCCCCCCCCAGTAATTAAAGCCAGACACTTAAAGACAATTGCAAGAGAACTGTTGTAAATTAGACAAAGGAGAGACTCTAATTAAAATTCAAAACCTTAGACCAAAGCATGTGGGGAAATGGGGGAAGCCTGCTCTTAACTGCTCAAAAAAAGTGCTACGTTAGGAAAGGACATCATTATAGAGATAATAGTGTACAAAGAAAAACATGAAGTAAACGAAAAGTGAACGGATGGTTTCACAGCACGTTTAAATAAAATCTCGTGAATTACTTCGAGAGGCCATCATAAGATGCATTTTTGCAAACTACATTATTTATTTCAGAAATTAATTCATTAAAAAGTACATAGCAGAAGCATGCAGCCTGTTCAGCGTCTACACGCCGATAGAAGATGCATTAAACATTCAGGTGTACGTGGGCCGGACCTCAGGCTTAGCTACAGAGTCTGGAAGTCGTTTAGTCATTAAAATCACACAATATACCAAAAGTAGAAAGTGCAAACTATACATCATTTTTATGGTGTGCGATTTGTTTCATGCATGGTACCATTTTCTACACAACTTTCTTTCTTGACAGAAGCGTGTCTCTTGTGAAATGAAATTTTCAGTTTCAAATTAGAGCTCCTTCCTGGTTTACAGACTGACATCAGAGTCAACAGGGTTGCTCATAGCTTTAATATACATAAACAAACAAAAAACACTTGTATAAACTTTAAATGTGTTATACAATAGTGTGAAAAAGTCTTGACCCCCACCCCCCCTTTCTCTATTTTTGCTTCTAAAGCTCCAGACCTTCTTGTATCTTTAATGTACTCTTGAGGAATAGCTATCCTGAAGGACTTTTTGCACTCCAGTCCCTGTACCTGAGCAGTTTCAGAGGAATGCGTTTTGTGTTTCAGAATGACCTCTGAATCATTCAAGCAATAAAACACATCTAACCCAAGTCCTGAGCAAGTGAGAAACAGGTGCAGATGATGAGAGATGATCAGGAGGTGATTAGTTCACTGCTGATGCTGAGGGGTTGGAACAGACGAGAGGGGAAATGAGCTCGCTGCTGAGGCTGTTACATGAACTACCAATTTTTAAATCGTATTTTTAAGCACTCTGCAGCCTGTCACAGTAAAACATTCGCTCCCATTTCTTAAATCTACATAATTGACTTTAATTATAAAGAAATCACGGATGGTTTATGACATTTACACAGTACTGTAAATGCTAAAGATATGGTTGGGGTCACAATTCAGTTCAAATTATGTGTCAAATTCAAGTCACTCAAATTATGATTTTTTTTATTTTTTATACTTCGCTAGCTTTGTTTAGAATTGTAACAAAATCTGAGATATTTATACAATCGCAATACAAAACAAATAGACACTTGGATATCATGATAATATTGTATCGGGACATCCCTGATGAGTCCTAAACCCCAATTTGTACACAAGTATTAGATTTAGATTAACGTACAAACATATTCCTTTGTTAAACTAAAACTACACAATCGGGTGTTGGAGAAAGAAAATAGACATGACTCCGCGTTAGCCGCCTTAGCAGGTTACCCTCAAAACACAAACATGGGGGCGTTAAATTTCTCCTTTGTCTGTCATATGCACAGAGGGCAACAAAATGGTGTTATTCTGACAGACTAATTAACGCTTCGGCTGTAACGCAGCAATACGTTTTACATAACCTTGTTTATCTGACTTTTTCGGTCCTGTAGTACTAATTGATTGATTTAGAAGCTAAGTGCGCGGTGTTTAAAGGTCTCTCAAGCTGCATCAGGTTTATCACGTTAAGGCTAAAGTGTTTTTCCTTTTTTATTCGTTTAAACTTTTAAATCTAAAACAATAAAGCATTAATTGATGGTTTAATTAAAATTATATGCATCCGTAAACATGTACAATGTCGATGTAAACATTTTGAAATGGACCACAATAAAAATAATAATAATTTCAGACACTCATGGGGAACGGGGAGAGTGTGGGTTTGGAGGAAGAGGTGAGCATCTATAAATGTTGTCTTATTGTCTACTCGCAGACACTCCCCACCACAGATCACCCACCCACCCACCAAACTATTGGAAGGACTGTTCATTTTTTCCCCTCTTAGTTTTAATCTACTGACTGTACGATGCGTCATGCCCGTGCATGGATTTGTTTGTTTAGAAATCCAAAAAGCCAAACTATGACCTTAAACATTCAGAACAGTTGTGAGATGAGTAAAGAGGACGAGTGAAGGAGCGAAATTCAGCTGAATTCCAGTGCAGAGCTACAGACCCTTATAGTCATTTCTCTGGGGAGACCAAAAGTGCTACAATTCAAACCAAAATTATGAACTACACCATCATACTTCAGTCACGGGCACTCTCGACGACTTTTCCGACGGCCACAGTAGGAATTTTATCATTTCTTCTTTCACAACATCAAGTTCTCATAAAATACGTTTCTCGTACGAGAACAGCAGGAAATATCGACAAGGCCATATGAGGCGCTATTAGGTCCTAATTGCAGTATTATGGCTAATTGTGACTAGTCAAATGTTTCACAATCAAAAACTATATTTCTGCACAGTTTCTATACAGCTGTAGTCGTTCCAGAGTTCGCTGCGGTGTTCATTTTCTTTTCGAAACCTAGCTCGAAGGCCAACTATTTTCGAAATCACCAAGACTGCAGGGAGCAGATCTCTACATCGCTGCTTTTGCTCGTGTGTTACCACCCACCAAAAAAAAAAAAATAAAATAAAAAACCCACACAAAACAACCACCGAACCATTTGGGCTTCTTTCTCTGTATCACTGCAACACCTGTGAGAGCAGATAAAAAACATACCACATGTACCCGTTCCAACATGCCGACCTGGACCTCGTACAGTCAGTCAAATTCCTGCACTATTCAGGGCCTCAAGCTGAAACGTTTGTTCCACTTCACTGGCAAACAGGAGGGAGTGACAAAATAATTGCAGCGTACAGCAGTAGATCCTGTACAGCTAAGGAAGCTCGGCCTAAGAGATACTGCGACGCGGCAAACGTTTCAATACTTTCGGGTGTAAATCGCGACAACCGTACGCTGGCATGTTATTTAATTAAAGACAGACCCTTAAAGACTATTCACAAACAACGGTGGTGAATCAGACAAAGCAGATACGCTAATTACAATGTAAGGTCTTAAACCAAAGCACAGGGGAGGGAGAGAAGACGACAAGGCATTACCATTCTCCGACACTGTTAATTACTCCAAAAACAGCACAAAGCACAACTGCAAACACTACAGTAACTTACTTTGTCTACAGTTAACATGAAGTAAGAGCCGGTTTTCACTTCTTGTTTAGGTTTCACGAGTACTGGAATGATATCAAGTTGGAAATCCTCACCATAAAAACAAAAGTAAAACAGCAGCCAAGATGCAAAACACGTCAGCAGGTGATCCGAGACGTATTTCGGATGAAACACATTTCGTCCCTACACGGACATTTGCTACTAAAAACCAGAGTAAAGCTCGATAACAATGTTAAATAATAATGACATTATTCAAAAAAATAAAAATAAAAAAGATTTTTTCATGCTGTGCCCCAATACTAACTAGCGCTGTCATGGATAGATTTGGATTTTTTCCCCCCCTCATTTGATTAAATTTGATAGAAGTTTACTGGCCGATTTATTTCACGTAGCTATAATTCACACAATTTTTTTAAGTATTAATCCTGTGTAAGTGTGCAGTTGGTTGTTTAGAATGCCATGTTTCATTCAAAGTAATAATCTTTATTTCTGCCGATCATCTGCTCCACACTCCAGTCCATTAGGTGTCAGTATTGCACCAAACATGCATAATTTCCAAAGAAGAAGAAGCAGCGATCTGCAATTCGTATTGGTGAAAGATCTGAGGATTTAATTTTCTTCAGAAGCCGGGGTATATTTTTAATGAATTTGTTCATTTAAAAAATTTTGTTAATAAGTTTTCCTAATTAATTTTTTTAAAAGTATAAATTGATTATAGAATCACTTTTAATGAGTCAATTAAATGAATTAAACAACACATTGCACGGCTCTAATACAGATGGTGACATAATTCAATTCAAATAAATGAAAAATATTCTTGGATTTTCTTTTTTTTTTTAAGCAGGAGTCAAATTTTTCTAACCTACTATTCTTTTGTAGCCTATTTATTTTTAAATGAGATTGACAACTCGTTAATGTACATTAAAGGGAAGTGTTCAACAATCGAGACTAAAATTTCTTACCCAACAGTCGAGTCTGAATCAAAGTAAACCGTACGTTGTTGTAGATTGAGTTGGTTTAACTTTCGACATGATGGGAGTCAAAAATCCAAAAATGTTTTTTGAGACATTATGAGGCTAAAACATTCCTGTACATACCTCCACTGATCAGATCACATACACAAGAAGAAAATGTTATCAAATCCTTAACACAACTGCACAACTAGTTATACTAATTATAATTAGAATACATTACATTAATGAGCAGATTGAAAACAACTGGGTTTTGTTGTTGTTTTTTGGGGGGGGGATTTTGAGAAATGTTCAGCCTAACAGACGAGGCTCCTCCGAGCTGCAGGCCGAAAGCTCCACCTCTTATTCACCGAGCCTGTGTCCAACAATCCACCTCATTTGAATTTGGCCTAGAAACCGGGCAGTGTAACATGGAGTCCTGTACACAGCGGGGTTTATTTTCCAAAGCAGCAAAAACAGAACGACAAAAAAGGAAAAAAGTAGAAATATTGTACATGGCTATTCTTTATTACAATAGATTATTCATTTAACGTAAGAAAACACCACATGCTGTGAAGGCTCCTAAGGTTCTCCCACGCTGAAGCCCCACCCAAGGCTGAAACGCGAGCTACAACAGATCAGGTAAACACACGACTGATCATCTGTCCACAGCTTGAAGGTTGCTCCACGCTGGAACCGTTCTAAAGTAGCATTTGTCAGCAGGATCCGTCTCCTTAAGGCCCTGCTGCTGTATTTACCGCCACCCTGTATTTTATGGGATGCTGGGAACGCGGTTAAATAATGCCTGTGACCCACGCACGGCTGTGGGGGCGGCCCTGAAATTTTCTGCCCTGGATTGCAATTACGTGACTGAGCTTAATGACGTGCGGCATGGATTTATATCGTGCCTCGGTTTGTGCTACACATCTATTTCATACAGCAGCTGCGCGCAGAGACAGAACAGAACAGAACAGAACAGCGCTCTTTTAAAACGACTACACGTCGGCGAAAAACGCTTCTCACCACCTTTTCATTCGCCGTTTAAGAACGCTTGTGCAGAAATGGTGCAGAATACGGTTCTGTGCTCACACAGGCCTCAGCTTTCACGACGGGCAGACAGCTGTGTGCACACCCGATCCTCTCGTCCGCAGAAGGAAAAAAAAAATTGTCACACGATGACAGACGCACAACGAGCTAGCAAATAGGCCCAACAATAACGAATCACATCGCTCCTCTTCTAACAAACTTCACAGGCAGTTCGGCAGCCGGTGACACGGCGACAGACCAGATACCCGAGTACGCGCACCGTAGGCAGGAAAGAAAGCTACGCCGACACAAGTCTATCAAAATAACTCAACTGAAAAGGCTCGTCACATTTAACTGTTGCTCGATTCGATTACAGGTCGTCGTTTTTTTGTACTCGTCAGCTTCTCAGACACATAGCAATTATGTTCAGTATGTGCTTATGGATGATATGTGAGGAATAGAAAACAAAGAGTGCTAAAGAGACAGTCGCGTCGTGTAGTACTGGAGTCTGTGGGAGTTTTACAATGCGCCCTCGAACCCCTATTGCAACTGTTAACAGAAAAACTAATGTAGAAAGGCAAATTATTGGTATGAGGTCCATGACATGGTTCAGAATTCACCGGTTCGTGCTTCATCACTTATCTGGCACGGAAATGTTCATCATCTCGGGTACTCTGAACTCTGTCCATGTGTTCGGCACAAGTGGCTCATCTTCGGAAACCTTTGGAGAAACTTGACTTACAGAACAAATCTGAACTTTTGTGGAGGACATGAGCTCCTTTGTGCTGTTTACTTGAACAATCAAGACCTGGCTCCTGACTTACAGTCTTATTTATTTTACATTTTTTCACTGGACTTTCCTGCCCTTCGCCGTTCCATGCTCACTCTTTCACACTAACGATATACCGCTTAAAGTGTTAAAATATTTTCTGTGTGTGTGTGTGTGTCTCAACTGTACATTGATCCGGCTCGATTCTTTTGGTTAATAAGAAATCAATAACAATATATATATATATATATATATATATATATATATATATATATATATATAATATATATTTTTTTTTTTTTTTTTTTTTTTATTATATATACATAAAAAATACATAATAAAATAAAATATGCAACAAAAAAAAAGTGCTGTGTTAGGGGAGAAGGTAAAGTACATTACAACCATCAGGATTTTAAAGGTTAAAAAGTTTTTCTACAGCATGCGATAGACATGACATGCTGCTGTTATTTACACTAAAGCACAAGAGTGTCATCTCCTCAAACTGAAAATAGACATCGTCTAACCTACCTGCAAAAACAAAGCAGAGACAGAATAATGTTAACACAACATCTAAACCCGTGAAAAAGAGGAAAAGTGCCCTCGTCCACGGTTTAATCCAAGCAGTAGAGCTTACACGGGACATCAGATGATGAAAGATCGTTGTGATCATGTCTTTTTTTTTTTTTTTTACTCATTTCACATACATTACATAAATTATTCTTCAGCAATATTTCCAGTTCGCACAACACTGCAAGTCAGCCGCTTTTGTCTGCATCATATTTATTCTGCACCTTTACAGTCCCATTTAACATCAACTGTGTCCTAATTGAATATGTGAAAATGTTACGGCGTTGAGAAAAAAGAATAATAAACATAAAAGACAATAATAATACAAACTGTATATATTGTTAAATTGTATATAAAATGTTAAAGAGAGAGAGAGATTATGTTCCACATTTTTGGAATCACCCAAGTGTGTCAACAATATTTTGAAAAATATAGTTTACTGAGTCAAACAACCTGTGCTGTAGAACCTGGAACACAATATACAGGCTGGGTCATTTCTATGGATCCACCTTAATAAAATGGGAACGGTTGGTGATATTAACGTCCTGTTTGTGGCACATTAGTATGTGTGAGGGGGCAAACTTTTCAAGATGGGTGGTGACCATGGTGGCCATTTGGAAGTCGGCCATCTTGGATCCAACTTTTGTTTTTTCAATAGGAAGAGGGTCATGTGACACATCAAACGTATTGGGACTTTCACAAGAAAAACAATGGTGTGCTTGGTTTTAACGTAACTTTATTCTTTCAGGAGTTATTTACAAGTTTCTGACCACTTATAAATAAAATGTGTTCAATGTGCTGCCCATTGTGATGGATTGTCAATGCAACCCTCTTCTCCCACTCTTCACACACTGATAGCAACACCGCAGGAGAAATGCCAGCACAGGCTTCCAGTATCCGTAGTTTCAGGTGCTGCACATCTCGTATCTTCACACCATAGACAATTGCCTTCAGATGACCCCAAAGATAAAAGTCTAAGGGGGTCAGATCGGGAGACCTTGGGGGCCATTCGACTGGCCCACGACGACCAATCCACTTTTCAGGAAACTGTTCATCTAGGAATGCTCGGACCTGACACCCATAATGTGGTGGTGCACCATCTTGCTGGAAAAACTCAGGGAACGTGGCAGCTTCAGTGCATAAAGAGGGAAACACATCATCATGTAGCAATTTCAAATATCCAGTGGCCTTGAGCTTTCCATTGATGAAGAATGGCCCCACTATCTTTGTACCCCATATACCACACCATACCATCACTTTTTTTGTTCCAACAGTCTTGTAGGGATCTATCCGATGTGGGTTAGTGTCACAATATTTTGAAAAATATAGTTTACTGAGTCAAACAACCTGTGCTGTAGAACCTGGAGCATTACACACAATATATTATGTTCAATTAATAAAAACTCCTATGATATAGCTGATAGGGAGTGTTTAATATTTTTCAAAAATATTAATATTATTTTTTAAATAAATACATGCATTCGTTTTTAATTACTACACAAACCAAACAGTGCAAATGAAAATTCAGAATTTTTAACTTTAAAGAAAATGTATATATGATGCAACCTGGCACGGCATGACTCGTATAGGAGTATTACCCACTTCCTTTTAGCCCGCAGCAGAATAATGGAGAAATGTCCAATGCACCCGAGTGAGGAATCGTTATTGGATAGTTTGTTGCAAAGGGTGTTTTTCCCCAGGTTATATGACACAGTAGCAAATACTAATGGAAAATTTTGTTCCTATGATCATTTCCTCACCTGGTGCACACAAGTTTATCATGTACGGCACATTTAGACATGCGACTGACAAGTTTTTTTTTGTTTTGTTTTTTTACTTCGCACGCAAGATAGTGTTGCAAAACTTGCACAAAGTTGAACGGTGCATGCTCAGACACAAAACCATGAGTTCCCATCATGACACAGCTTTCTGTTAAACCTCAGTCTATAGTTAACTACAACCATCTTGCTGCAAGCACAAACTGTTCGATATCTAAAAAGTCACCAGAACTGACCGGTCACAAGACTTCAAGGTTCTGGTCAGGGCCAAGACCCTATAATACTCCTGACTGCACTGTGCGGAATTCACAATTCTCTACATTCACCTACGAAGTGCGCGTATGACATGGCATTTGATATGGATCATGTTATACAACAGTGAGATCCGATCGAGCAATCTGATTGGATAAGTGGCGCTATTCCACGAGTGCTAATAATAGACAGTAACAGCACTCTGAGGTGTAACTATATGTGTGACTGGGCGTGTCCCAGGTGTCGTCCAGTGGTTACTGACACTGACTGTGTGTCTCGGCGTGGGTGGGAGTCGGTCTGTACGGTCCGCAGTACTGAGGAGAGAGCAGCTGCCTGACCACGCCCACATTCACACCCAGTCACAGACGCACTTTCAGCAACAACACACATCTGATAACGTTATGAACAGAGGCGATTCAGAAGGACTTAGACGCGATTACTGCAGAGACACGCCGTCTAAGTCCTTCTGAATCGCCTCTGTCCTCTTCACAGCTAACGCTTAGCTTAGCACGAGTGTAATATCTTCAGTACCCTCATGCCTAGAACATCATAAGCATGCTGATATTCAGTACAACAGCACTCCCTCTTGCGTGATATTGCTTAGGCATCATCCACACGCTGTTCTCTTTCTTCTTTCCCTGCAGTGCACCTTCGAGCGATCTGTGGAACAACTTGCTCATGCCATGAGCGATCTACGAATGGCTTCTGTTGCTCAGTATGGCTTCACAGTACATCTCAGTGGGTGTGTCTTCCATCAAACCACCTTTCCCTCAATAACCTTCAGTCACTAAAGTAAGCGATACAAACAAGAGAAATCATCTCAAGCATCTCTAGTCATTTTTTTTAAATAAACAGAGGCAATGCAACCCAGGTATAAAAAAAATCTAGTTTATTTATATATATATATATACACACACACACACACACACACACACACACACACACACACACACACACACACACACTATACACATGCACTATTGAGGGAGCTTGACAGGCTGGTTATTTAGATGTTGCCTGAAGTGGGAGAGTGAAGAACACTTTGGTGCTCTGTAACAAGATACGAGTGCAGAGGAGGTTTCACAGCCTTTTAATATCTGTTCAGAGGCTGAATTTAACCCCCGTCAGTCTCGCCAGGTCACTGCTCCTTCATGTGGCCCTTCACCACCCCCTACACAAACACACACATACACACACACGGTCAGTGGCCTTTGTTCCACCTCTCTGGCCCTGTGTTGGTGTTTTGTGCACACATGCTCATTGTCAGACGCCACTCAACAAAAAGGACACGACCGATTCGCACCAATAGGAATGTCATGACATCATCAGCGAACGCACACAAAAAACTCACAATCCTGTCCTTCACTAAGAATTTTCTTGATCTCAAGGAAGCTATCATTTTTCTTTTCTTTTTTTTTTTTTACTGAATGCTCAAAGATTATTTCCAAACAAAGCTGGAAAAATGACCATGTGAAAGTAAAAAGAATAGTGAAGAGAGTCTGAATTAAGAGTCTCCCGGCTACAATGTAACAAATCTTATTAAGTAGTTGCTGTAGTGTACGCGGTTAATTATTATTATTATTATTATTATTATTATTATTATTATAATAAAGTACACATTTTTAAGCCGAGAATTTCTCAAATATATACTGCTACAGTTTAATGCAAATTCTTTATTTAAGTATTTGTTTATTTTTAAGTAATATTTGCCCTCAGCTTATATTTTCCCTTAAATAACGGCACATACTGTAAGTGTACACTCATGCTTATGGTTGAATCGCTAAACAAGGATGAAAATACTGATTCAATTAGAACTATTTGTATAAAGTGACACAGACTTTAAAAAGTCTTTTTATAATGCTAGTTTTTTCCAAAAGGCATTCTTGATCACATGATCAATGTTTATAGTATCAAAGAGTTCAAATGAAAGAATCGCTCTCAGTGAAAGTACATTTATGTTGATTTGGGAGAGATGGAAGGGAATCACCAGGGATCACCTGATACGATGATGTAATAATACGTTGGTTTCCCTTCCCTAATAGTGAAGAGCATTTTATACTTTTTTTTTTTTTTTAGTATTTCCATTTTAATTATTACAAACTAATTAGAAATTATTTACTTCTATAAAAGCATCACTGGTTTTTCACGCGTTTCTTTATTAAACGCAATACTGATGCTTTGCTAGAGGAGACGCTACATACTGTATATGATCGATAAACACCGCGCATCGCAGAAATCTCAGATAGCCGTGCTGTGATGTTTATCAGATCGTCCAACCCTACAAGGTCCAGGACTCCAGGAAAAGAGAGCGAGAGAGCGAGAGAGCGAGAGAGAGAGAGAGAACATCAATAACACAAGGCCTGTTTCTGTATGTTCCATAACAACAGGGATGTAAATTAAACAGCGCTAACTAACTTGGTGTAGCTTTTCTAGGCCACGTGGCTGTGCAACACAGAAACCCGATCTCATCAGCCTTCCAATCACTTACAGTCAAATTACATTTTAATAAGCCTTCTTCTGCAGCCAGTTGGCAGATGTTAAATCAACCTATGGAGTCCAATTGCTTCATTTTCTGCACACGTGGGATAATTTTCTGGAGAGTTTAGTGTTGTTTCAGAGCATACCCAGTACACTTTGCTCTTAGGGGGGGGAGTTAAAGGAGGAGAAATAAAGCTTCAAAAAAAAAAAAAAAAAAATCCATCGACATGCAGGGACAGAAATAATGGGAAAAAAGGGATAAATATGATGAGATTTTGCCTCATTCGTTTCTTGGCAAATGACAATTATAGGAGATTAGTCAAACAATTATGAGGAGGGGAAAAAAAAAAGAATAAAAGGGGGGGGGGGGGAATGAAAAGGCTGAGATTGCCTCGCAGGAAAAACACATCCACATGAGCATGCTAAACAGCCCGGACGTCGTACAGAACATAACCTAGGAAGGATGACCGAACGCAAGGCATGGGCGCTGGGACACTAAACACTTTATGTTTAATTCAGAGGAAAGGCAAGGCTGCAGGAGGCGCACCGCCCATCCTCCCTCTTTGCTCTCTCTGCTATCTCTCGCGCTCGTCTGTGCCACACGGGACCGGGGGGGTTTAGTGGAGGAGACACACAAGCGGCCCAGCATTTCACTGCTCTCCAGCTCCTCGCCTGTCACAATGAGGGACTTGTCTCATACAGGCTACAATAGCACACTGCCGGCCCATGCTGGAGGCAGAAAACAGGGAAAATCTGTCTCCCAGGGTAAAAACAGACAGATCTGATGATGGTCGCATATTATTTTAGCTTTCCTTTGTGGCATGCTGCAAAATACAGAGCAATAACTCGCTACTTTAGCACCTTCAGGGACGCAGGTTTACCCTTCGAGACCCGAGCGTAGAGAGAGCGCCGGACAGCATCGGGTTTGGGGGGGTTGGGTCTGGGGGGGGGGGGGTCATGGGGGTCACTTTCAAGAGCCGTTTTCAGCTGCGTGAGCCTTTTCATCAAACCTTAAAGCGCAAGGTTCCTCAGAACATAATAAACAAGAAACAGCAAATGGAAAAGGAAACGATTGAGAGAGCAGTGTTGAAAAGCAGGGTTTCTGCGTGTGCTGAAAGCAGAGCTCCTCTCCGAGCACCCGGGTGCTTTCGATACAATACAACAGGCCAAGAAGGGGAGGAGGGAAAAGGAAATAAATAAAAAAATACTGTAACACAAGATCGACGCTTCTGGATTCACGCGGAGCGGAGCCTTGATCCTGGCAACTTGCTAGTCTGCCAATATGCACTGTGCCCTTGGGCAAGCTTGTCTCCAGCGTCAGTGAAGGTTACACAACAAATCATAAACATGTCACAACCACGGCCCCCGAGTATAAAAGGAATAAATAGATACTAGTCTACATCTGCAAACACAGAACATGGCTGTGGATATTCTTGGGCTTGGAGTGGGGGGGAGGGGGGGGGGGGGGGGGGGGGGGCAAAGCCAAACAGAGATTTGGGAGAAGAGCGAAGGGATCAATAAGAGAAGACAGCAGACGGGTGAAGTGTTCGTGTCGGCTCTATCTGCGGGCCAAACTCCAGAATCCTCAAATAGAAACCAGGGAAGATGATGGAGTGATGGGATGATTATTAAAGATCAGTTAGTATTAATGAAGGATGTGTTATTAATGTAACATTACAATTCATTTTTAGGACAAACCACCAACACTAGCCGTCACTAGGAAGATATTTATCTGTCATGATGTTAACATTTTACATGGACACAATATCATAGACAGATAATAGGCCACGTCATGTGCTGCGCTGTTCTGGGGAAATAAATAAGCGATTTATTCACCATTATTAGTTATTTTAAATGTCGGTAACGACACAAACTTGGGATTAAACGTAGGAATGAAACAACTTCCCCTTACCAGGGTCTTTTTTTAGCCTCTTCAAGTTCAAGAGTTCGGTGTGTTAAAGCTCTGACACTGGAGCCTCCTTTTCTAATCCCTCATAACAGAAAGCGTATCATCGACAATCATGCTTCTCTTTCTTAAACAACTAATCGTTAAATGTTTATCATCAACTTTAGATTGAAGAGTCCTGGGTGTTGCTACAGAAACAGCAGCGTGAACAGACTTCAGTCTGATTTACTGCTGAAGCTACAGTTTGTTTTCTGTTAAAGAAAATTCATCAACACCATCTGACCAAATTCAAATGTTCTCAATGGCTTTATTCCTGATCTCGGACGCAGACTTCGACCCTGCCATGTAACTCCAGACCTGTCAGAAGGCCAAGTCCGGTTTCCTACAAAAGAAGTGAATCCTGTAGAGGTGATTTTTTTTTTTTTTTTTTTAAGCCAACTGTGAAACGAGCTTGTTCGCTTACAGCAGCACATTGTAGTTTAACAACAGTTAATAGTTGATGCATAACAATAGGCATCCATCAGTTTCAACGACCCCAGATCTGGCCAAGTGAGTACTGTAATCTCCTTAAAAGCAACCAGACGACAAAAGCAGCGGTTGTGAGGAGATCGTGTTCCCAGCAATCTCATAAATCACAAAAAGGACCCACGGCTCGGAAAATGATCACTTATATCTGGGTTTGAGTTTTGCCTTAAACAGCACAATTTGATGTTTTTTGTGTTTGTTTGTTTGTGCCACTTCTAAACATAACGTTCCTACACAACTCGAGGAGACATCAACTCTCAGCGTCAGAATGAACAAAACTGGCAAATTGCTCTGCTGTTAATAAACAGACTTTTGTTAGAAAGGTTAAATATTCATTAGATTTAAAGCTTTCCTCCCCTCCCCCACCTTTAACTTGTGAAGGCGAGTCCCAGGGGACTTTACAGGCTGTGAGCAACATTACAGTTATTGTGCATAATCCATCATGGTGTCTGTTTTCATGACGATGCCTTGAGTGTGCAAGAGGTCAGAGTTATTTATTTAATTAACGTACAGGTCTATCGGTGTTGGTTACTGCATCCAGACTGATGATGAGTGGACATGCGTAAGCCCGAGTCAGATTAATAACACAGGCCTTCCTTTAGGTTTCGTTAGCAGACTAGTGATTTGGACGACACAGTGACTAGTCAATTTAAAAACAAAATATGTACTTTTGCCCTCTGTCTGACACCACAGGAGTCACAGAGGCACCATCTGAAAACTGATCAATTCCAAATTCCCAAAGGCGCTCCACTTCAAACGCATATCCCGCCAAGATTTACATTCCCCGCGTCCCGCCGATGCTGAACTTACAGGATTGCATGGAAGCCCTGTTGAACGAGCGCGGTGTGGTGCAGGAATATGTGCTTTTTCATGTGGTGCCCTATAAACGCACTGACAAAATATATTCAAGATGTCGAGAAATTTACTCAGCAAACATTCACAAAGTCAGCCGAGGATCCTAAAAAAAATAAAGGGAAAAAAAAAAAACCCAGTGCGGACGCGTTCGGCCTGGACAGTCAAAGGCAATCATTATCTAGAAACGAGAGGAAAAAACATTACCCGGCTAACATGGATAAAGTGATTTTGGCAAATGATTCTCCAAGTAAATTAAGATGGTCTGGCAGAATTTCAGCTTGTAAGCCATTACACACAGGGTGTACTTATTTATTGCTCCTGGTTTAGTTAAATTAGAAAAGCTTCAGTTGAGAGCCGGTTTACTAGGATCATTAAACTTATGAAGGATTTTAAACAAACAAATACTACTCTGGACGGAATATTGCTTAAAACACCTTTCATATTATGCAAATGAGTTACAGCGATATTTGTGTGTGTGTGTGGGGGGGGGGGGGGTGTCATTTGTTTTCATTAACGTTTAATTTAAATATTTAGAGTAAATAAATATAATAGAGTTTCACCTTGAATTTTATCAGTAGTCTTAAAATGAATCATCCGAATGATACGAACCCAAGGCCAGGATGTGGCCAAGCTGAATGATCGTCCCACAATAACTCAGGAGCAGACTTTATTAGCTGGATGAATATTATTTATGGCTGGGATCATGACAGGGTGACCCTGATACCCAACAAAACCCTGCAGTTCCTGTTACATCACAAGAGCACCATTTCAACCCTCCAGTCTTTCATTGCTGTTCAGAGTTAATCCAAGGTCCATCCGTCCAAACATTAATTGGGCCAAGCATTATTGGAGAGTGGCAGTTCTTTCCAAATAAGACTAAAACATGCATTTTTCCCCCTGTGCATTCACAAAACCTGGACCTCCACAGAGCTGGAATTTTCCTACTGTACATTAGGAAAGTTATTTACTCCCCAGTCTTAAGGGGAACTAAAGAAAGAAAAACCCGCCTGTATAGGAACCAACAGTGTAAGCCAGAAACGTACGAGAAATTGAGTCACTTTCATAAATAAATCCTCAGTTAAATGAACATAGCTGAGGTCAGTACACATTTAGGTGTAAACATTTACATGTGCATATTTTCCTGACACCTTTATCCAAAGCAACTCGCAACCGAGAGCAGTTAGGCGTCTGAGGCCTCGTTCAAAAACAAGGTGTCTGTCTTATACTCTACCACATACCATCACGATAAAAAGGTATCATAATCTTAACGTATGATCATTTAAACCCTGATTAAAACATCTAGCATGCACATTTATTATTCCCAAACGCTTCCCGAATCACGTGACCAGGGCTCGTTATAATAATTGAGGAACAAACAGAGAGAGGCAGAAGCAAAACAGTTTCAGATTCTGCAAGGGAAAGTAATTAGAGTAGGAGTTCAAACAGGACAGCAGTTTGAGAGATGGCAGTCACTGGATTCTTAAGCACTTCACATATATTTGTGTAAATTAATCTCCGCAAATTTTTTTTTTTAACTTTAATATTTTTTCATCAGATTTACTTTGTCCCAAAAGTCATTTTGTGTTCATGCATCATGCAAGCGTTTCAGATGGACAAAAAAAAAAAAAAAGAGATTGTTAAAATGAGCTGAATTCATGCGCAAGACGCGAGCAGTGACAGTTTTGTGGTGATCTGATCTGAAGTCAAAACCTTACGATCTGTAGCTCAAAGCCTAAACAAACCACTGAGCCACAACTGCTATCTCAAAAAAAAACAGTTACAGATATTATCACAGAATCATGGTACGTGCAGACAGAGCATCTCGCTTGTGTCGAGGAATCATGGTCGCATGCGCGCTGGTTGGTAAACCATGTCCTGGTTGGCAGGAGCGTACCGCCCGTCCTCATGCAACTTCTGAACTACACTGCAGAGCAATTAAAGGCACTCGTTCGGTGCTCTGGACTCCCGTTCTGAACATTTTTGACTAGCATGCTCTGTTCACCGCTGCGAAAGGTTCGAAGCTTAAAAAGGTGCAGAAATCTGTGAAAAGATAACAGATTCGAGTTCTGCATCTGAAAAACAGGAAAATAAAAACCACACACACCTCTGTGTGTGAACCTGTGCAGGAAATCTTCAACACTAATATAATTTCAATAGAGTCCAAAAAAGATGACCGGGGATGTTTTCTGTCTCAAGGATGAATAATTCATTAATAATTGCAGATGGCCATTTGAAAACGTATCCCAAACTTAAATAATAAAAAAAAAACTGTTATCTATTCAGGTATCTACTAGTCTCAGATTAACCTATATGTTTATCAAAAATGCACGTTATCTATCAAATGAGTGCTTGCCAAGATGACACTGAACAGGCACGTTTAATATAACCAAGGGGCTGGTCCCGAGGAAGGACTAACAGAATGACGGAACAAATCTGTTTTTCATTTTGATGAGAGAAATTTGGCAGCCGAACAGATCAAATATTCATTCAATTCTCAGAAAAATGAGTCACTGTACAAACATACGATGCATTTTCAGCTTGCTGGCTCTGTGCACGGAGGCCATTTTATTTCGATTAACTTCACTCATGGCAAAAATGAGGCATGAAGGACAAACAGCCCTTCAATTAGAGGGACGTGTTATGACCAGGACAAATGACTCCTTCCTTACATTAGCAGTAGCACAGCGGTTAAAGAGGAGAGGGGGGGGGGGGGGGGGTTGAAGAAAAGGAACTCGTTCTTTTGCCTACAAGGTGGTTTAGGGGAAATTGCAACTAAAAATGAACTCTTCAAACAGCTAAACAGAAAGTCGGTTTCAAGCACTGGGATAACATGTCAGAGCAGATACACAGAGCAACATTTTTAACCACACACACACACACACACACACCCACCGAGTCAAATCACAGCAGCTGCATGACTGCACATAAATCACCACCATGCAAACACTGGATTATCCACTACCTTTTAAAAACGACAAAAAAATCCAAAAGCCATTTATAAATCAAAGATAAACACATTTGCGTCAGGCTAAATTCACTAACCGTCTAGTTTCTTATCGGCACCTTATCGCTGAACGCGATCAATAGAATTAATCATATATAATGAGGAAGTCAAAGATAATGCAGTGCCAAGCGCAATTTTAGTTAATTTATGACCAATGACCCCAAACGTTGGCCGGGTTTAAGCAGCGTCACCTTATGATCAAGTTATGAAAGGGAACAAAAGCTCTTCTCACTGACAGCACGTGCGGAACAAGGAATTACAGACACAAACGCTCAAATGACACCAAAGTAGCTTAGGCTTCGATTTTTTTTTTTATTATTATTATTATTTCTGGGTCGTGCGGAGACTTTCATTAGTGTGGCACTTGCATTCGAGTGGCATTTAGACATCTTAAATATACATCTTTACTCAACGTACCCTGCGTCACTACGTTGAAAAGCTGAAACCTCACATGATTAACAAGAACAGACATTTCCATGCAAATGGTTAAAGAAACTATCAACTGTAGCAAAGCAAAGTGTTGGATTGAACGCAAATGACGTAGAAGACGACTTTGTTTGGCTTAACAACTGTTCAGATCATCTCCTCTGTAAAGCGAGCTGCTGAAAATAAACACCATATTGACTGTATGAATCTTTTACAATCCCCCTATACAGTCTGTTCCAGCTGGTTTACAAACCAGGACGAGCAGTTTATACGTGGTGGGTTTTTCCCGGACAGGGAGGAAAATCTGTATGTTACACATACACATGATGAGGACATCCTCTTATAAATTATAACTACAACACACACTATAGAAGAAAATACACATGCTACCTTGTCAATAAAACAAACGTCATGATGCGAACTGTTACAGGAACTACAGCAGGCGTGTTTGAAAGAATGAAAAGTTGTGACAATAAGAATCAGATTCAATTGACGCAACGTCTTCAGCAATTCCACAGAAGGGAACTGAAGACTAAAAGAACTTTCCCTGCAGCTCTCTACAAACCAACAGATGAAGGTTACCCTATTTTTACCCCAGGAGTCCAGATTCATATGACAGGGAGTTTTCTTTTTTTTTTCATTCTTCTTATTTTTTTTTATTTTTATCCTGACCCACTTCACAAAAGATCGACTGGAACTCAGCGCACACACACTCTCACTACGGTCCTACGGACTACTACGCTTGTAAATCACGTTTTTCTTTTTCTAAACTGTTTGGAGATTACTTCTACATCTGCACTTAAATCCTGGACATTGTACATTTTCAATGCACATTGCAATACCTTGGGAATCATAATGCCACAGTGAAAAAAGGGGGGGAGGGTAGGGGGGGGGGGGGCAAATGTTCCATGAAGCTGCGTCAAAATGCTAAATATGATGGTTTATGAGTGTGAAAAGTCGGTGCGCTGGACAAATATTACGCAGCATGACATAACCAAGAACACCAATGACCTTTACATAGAGAAATTCCTCTCGGTTATTAAAGGAGAGATACTGAGCTGTAACTATGCTAACATTTGTTTTGCTGAAATATTGGGTATGGGATCACGGACAAGACCAGCGTCGATATCCGCTCTAAACAACAACCCCCCCCCCCTCCTCCAAAATAAAAAATGCAATTATAGGCCTCACAATTCAGTACGCAATAAAGTGAAGAGTGAGTGGCAAAGCAGTTGTTATAACCCACTGATCAGAAGCAGAAAGAGAACAAATGGCAGCAATTTCACTTCCAGACCATTTTTTTTTATTAACAAGGCTCATTTTCTGGACAAGTTTAAATGAAATAGCAGGGCTATCCTGAATCCCAGCGCAAGAACCAAAACGTACTTGTAGCCGCCGGTAATCAGGCGAGAACATGAGCACGCATTTCCCGGTGCGCTGCGCGCTTTGCCCGGTGACCATCGCGCGCACTCCGGCTGAACATTACACAACTCTGCAGCACGCTACCACTACACATTCAACACCAGTTTTTTTTTTTTTTTTAATTTAGATTGATTGATATATTTTCCGCCAGAAACGGTCGTTCATATTCCCGACGCAAAGCCACCTCGCGGTGCATTTTACATCTTATAATCCACGTTAAGCGCTCGATCATTTTCTTGTTCCAGCACGGAACAGTCAAACGCACCGTCTCCTACTTTTCTCCACGCACTACCACCATGATCACCCTGCACCGAACCGCAGTCGAGCCTTTACTTCGAAACCATGCGCATGACTTGCCGAAGAACTTTCCACAGCAATCCATACGAAACAAGATGAGCCTTATGCATGTACACATTCAGAGAGAGAGAGAGAGAGATCGACTACAGCAGCACTATTGCGTACTTAAAATGATGAAAGCGCTTTTCGGCTACTTACCGTGGTGGGATTGCATGTTAATGGTCGGAGAGAGAAATTTTCCCGAGTGCAGAGCAGCCGCCGGGTGGCCCGCGCCCAAGTGGCCGGGAGAAGGTGGCATCCTCCCGGGCGCGGCGGAAGCTCCGAGTCGGTGCGACTCCATAGCGGCGAGTCCCGAAAGCAGTGGCGGTGGAACGTGCACGGATCGGGGCGGCCCGAAATCTCGGCCATCCATCATCCACCCAAGGGCGATTGAAAAGGGGAAAAAAGAGGCAAGGAAAATATTTGCTCCGATCGGCAATTCCGAAAGAGCTTTATACGAATAATAATAATGTCCCTAGATTTCCAGGCAAATCCGCGTCGTTATCCGGCATTGTGCCGACCTACAAAAAAAACACAAAAAACAAAAATAAAGATCCTTGGATGAACACAAACTAATCAAATGATCTGATTAAAAGACGTAGAAGGTAAAAATATATAAATAGCAAAATATTTCGCAGGGGCATGATGACGCAGTTTGGATCAAAGTCGCTACGAGTGGTTACAAAGTATCCTCCTGAGTGCAACTTCGCTCGAGCAGGAAGAGAGATGGAGAATTTGAAACATTACTTATTTATCATGGAGTAGTTCTAGTAGTTGTCCCTTCACCATCGTGCACGTATCGCATATGATGATTTGTGTGTGTGTGTGTGTGTGTTTTCCCGGCCGCAGTAACGCTACACTGGGCAGGGAAAATCCAAGCGTTTACACTTCGGCTTTTCAAGCAAGAGTGCCGAGCTCATGCAAAGCAGAGGCTTACAACACACTGGAGAAGAAGCAGAATAACTGTTTCGTGTTTAAATAATCACACACCAGGGAAGACAATTCTGACATTTATGCATATTTATATATAGCCTAATTTCAGGGACTAATTCCTGTGATTTCAGGACGATGCTCTAAAGACATGGATAGTGATTATGATGAAATTTAACCTTTATGTGAGGGGGAAACCTATGTGTGTTTTTGAATTAGCTTTATCCTGTAAATTGGCTTCTAGTCCCAACAAGCAAGTCTTGGGCAAGGTGGATGGAGGGAGGGAGAGAGAGAGAGAGAGAACTGATCAGTATCTGGTCAAAAGCTGTTAGTTAAATCAGTACTCTGGTCAAAGGTGCTAAACCGCTCGTGAACAACTGCGGTCTAATTCTCTAGTGCAAGCAACTCGATTACTTTAGATCCACTCTAACAGCATGTCTTCAGAGTTGCCTCAAATGCTGCAAGACCTCAGTATACGTGCCACCAGTCCTGTTCATACCAATCACACCCTGGCTGATCTGGAGATTTCTAACTCGTTCCTTCGTGTTCGTGTATTTGTATTTACACTATTTAAAAGGTACCTATTTTAACATAAATAAGCAATTCCGAATAAGCACAACGCCAGATTAAAGGGTTAATTTAAACGCGAGTGTGTGGGGTATGTTTACAAATACATCAATGGATTTGTAAATAAATATTTTTTGTTTGTTTGTTTTTTTTTTCTTCAAAAAAATCGCCTGTGATTGGAGACTTTTGGGAAGCCCTGGACTACTCTTAGCAGCGACGCTGAAAACTTAAACGCTTCAGCTAAACTACCGAATAAACAGCGAACAGGTAAACAATGTTACCAGACCAACGACAGCTCGGTTAAAACTTCAAAAGAGTTTGAAGTTTGTTTGCGACATAAAAGTTAAAGTACACCGAGGCTACATAATAACAAGGAGAAGCAGAACAGCCCGCACTTCAGACCAGATCAGAGGCTCATCCGACGGCCACGTTTCAAAGTTTTAACCTACGCGTTTCCATTTTCAGCCGAGCAAACTTTTCTTCGCGGAAACATTAAAGCGTTTCCGCGGAAGGATTTACACGTTACACGCAAACGCTTCTAAAATTCAACTAACCATGTTGTGTGTGTTTTTATATATTGGGGCTTGTATTTTTTTTTCTTCTTCTTCTTCTTCTCGTTTACCCGCCCGCTTTTCTCCACCAACACGACGACTCTTTACATTATTATTATTATTATTATTGCTCTTATTTGCTTCCTAAACATTGGCCTCTCTATCGACTTGAACACCTTACTTGTATTGGTGACTCAGTTTAAAGAATCCGTTTTCTTCGCAAAATCCTGACGAAAGGTGAAATAGTTCCTACACTCCATTTACACACCATCCGCAGTTACACACACACACACACGGAGAGTCGCTTATACAGGGGGAAGGCCCCACTCTCTCTCTCTCTCGCTCGCTCGCTCGCTCACACACTCATACATACACACCACTGTAGCCCTGAACTATCCTGCAATGAAACAAGCATTGTTTAACACGCCCCGCCCCCATGATCCCAGCCTCACACGCTCTACGGCGAGCCATGTGATTGGACCGTGCGTCTGTCTATCATCGCCGTGTAAACACTTTGGCTCGTCGCCAGCTCTATAAAACCAATTATGGAGCAAAGGAGGTTGAACTGTTTCAAGCCCCCTCTTTTTCCTTTCTTGAATGATCAAAACAAGCAGAGGGCAGTTTCAAGGCCGCTCCTGATTAAAACAGACGGATACGGATTTGATTATTGCTTTATCTATCTATCTAAGTTACGGGACAGTGCAACAATTTAATTTACTTATTTATGCATTCATTTTTTAAGAGGCGGAATCCACGGCCTACGAGTGGACTTGTGCATGCTGCAAACTATGTTTAGGATTAAAATAATATATATATATATATATATATATATTATATATATATATTTTTTTTTTTGTTTAAACAATTTCCAAGCAGTAAGGTGAGTCGATGTCGCACAGGCCTGCTTAGATTTTTATATTTTTTATTTTGCTTTTATGATTTTATACAAATACTATTAGCCTAATTGGTCACTTAAATCTTTCTGTCAGCTCTGTCAGTATTTTATTTGACACGAAATTGTAGTTTTTTTTTTTTTACTACAGTATATGATAAAATAACAGGCACGAGGCAATATATAAAATAATTAATAAGGAATGTGTTCTTTGATATAGTTTGTCTCCTAGAGATTTGCTACTGTAAAAAGAAGAAAGAAAAAAAATAGATGAAGTGTTTTATAGTGTCTATAAATAATCCGACTGCTCTGTGGATTGTTAGATTATGATTAAATTGTTGATTTGACAAAAAGAAAAAGATTTTTCTTAAAAGAAAAAGAAAGCGGTGCGGTTTCAAACTGCCCTCTGCCCTTGCGCGCCGGTGAGGCGGTTTCAAGTCTTCCTCCTCTCTGGTGGAGGAAAGGAGTGTGTAAAGTGGAGAGGAAAGAAAGCAACATTGCAACGTGTCGATTGTGATGTGTGATATTTTTTTTTCTTCTTGTTCTTCTTCTTCCCAGGTTCGGGTGATCACCCAGTGTGTGTCTCAACACTCGCCTTCATCGCTTCTTCTTTTTATTTCAAGCACTTTTTATGCGTAATATAAGCGCCACTTTGGATTGGATTGTTGTTTTTCTTCTTCCAGTCGGTGTGTGTGTGTGTGTGTGTGTGAGAGTGAGAGAGAATGGGAGCTGCCTCGCAGTGGGAATGCCTCCATGATCCCAGCCTGAAGCTTCCTGGATAAGTTTTATTATTATTGTTATTATTAATACCCGAGGAAATGGCACTAAACAGCATCTGCTTCTTCTTCTTTTTCTTTTCTTCACGGCAGGGTTTGACCAAGAAGACGTTCAACGACTCGTCTGTGTCCGTCGGTGTATTTTTCCTCTCTTTTTTTTAAACCGTAAACGAGAGGCTTCTTTGTTCTTGGTGCCGAGGCGCCCCGACATTTTTGTTGTTGTTGTTGTTATTGGTTTTTTTTTTTTTCTGTTTTCTTTTTATTGGACGCGTTTGATTGTGACTGCTCTTGTTAAAGGTGGGTGCTGAAATGCGTTTCATGCGAATAAACACCATCAACACATTCCTGTTCTTTTGTTGTCTCTTTCTGTTTGACATCACGGCACGAGCGCCCGGTTTATCCTCCGACTGGCTTCTGAAATGTAATTTAGCATGCGGAAACACTCCGACCCGAGGCAAGGACTCTTTATTCTTTATTCATTTTTAACATATTACTCCATCACTAGTTCTAGTTCAGGCTGGTGCATGCATGCTTGCCCGCTCACATCCGATATGCATTTAAATCTTCGGGCCTACAAGCTGATTAAGGATGTAATTTAGATCTTTGGAGCCTGTGTGTACACATGTTGCGTTGGTATCCGAGCAGGAATATTATAAGTCAAGTCTTTATTTGTCACATATGTACATTACAGCACAGTGAAATTCCTTCTTCTTATATCCCAGCGTAAAAGAAAAGCTCACTGAGCTGTAAAGCTGTATTTCACCATCACTCCTAAATCATTCCTTCATTTTGATAAACAGATCTGGACATCATACAAAGCCCAACTTTATGTTTATTAAAAAATTAAAACCACCGTGATCACTTGGTAATTGCATGTTAGAATTCATGTTTGTTTTGTAATTTCTTACGTAAGTCTCATCTGCGTACTTTCTTCTAATTCACAGGTGAATAATTTTAAACCTGGTATAAAACAGTTGATGGAGTGTATTGGTTGAGCTGAAGCACTTTCCCTGATTTCAAACACACCAAACACAAATGTAGTGTAAAACCTGGTACCAAGTACAAAAACATGCTTTGCTATTCTACAGGAAAGAGTGTAAATGTTTGACATCACCCCGTGTCGTCCAATTAACAGGAATCTTTAAATGTAGGTATTTCTAAAAGCAAAACTAAACAACATTAAGTAGTTTGTCAAATTATGTGTGTGCTCATTCAGACAAATATTCTGTAAAATGTTACATTAATTCAGCTTACAATTAAAGATTACTGTAAAGAAACTATGAATGATACTACTAGAGTATAAAGAATGCTATGTCACGTTTTATAATATCCATCAGAAGGTCCATGACTAACTTTATAAAATACATGCCCAAAAATGGCCTTCTAGTTATTGCAGCCACTGTTAATTCCACAGTCATGAGACTGTTCAATGCAGATTATCTAAATATGCTCCATATCTATCAAGGTTCTTAGGAAGTGCGAGTTAATGGAGAGATTCAGACACTTCAGTTGTTTCTATTTGTACTGCAAGATATTCAGAGAGAAGGCAAATATGTGGAAATGGTGCGAAAGGTAATGAATGTTCTTAAAATATAGGAAAGGATGTGAGGAAAACAACAGCAACCATGTTTGTGTCAGGGTTGTGAAACAAGAAGAGGAAGTGTGACTGATCATAGTCTTTAAGAGGAAAAAAAAAACTCAATCTGTATTTGTCCAGATACGTACTGTTTTTTTTCCCCCCCTGGATTATTCAGTTAATGCATTCCTGAGCTATAAATCCAGCATAATCTTGCTTTTAAAAGTCATGCTTTTTTTTTTGAAATGCCAAATGTGTTAACATTTATCATAGAGCCTGTGGTAGAATGTAAGCCAACATTACTAATCATTCAGTTATGAAAAGAAGCCTTTAAGAAAACACTATTATAAGAGGTTCTGTTTTTCTCAGGCTATGTATGTCCAATAATGACATAAGGAACACTTTTAGTTTTAAAAATGATGAAATGCAGGATAAGTGTAAAATTATGATTTCAGCTTTGAGTTTCCCTCATGGGTGCTGAGTATGATGGCATTTTAAGAGCGTTCGTAATTCTGTATTATCCGCTCTGAAACCACCTGGACAGTCTCAGAAGAGGTTATGGTTGGCCTTTTTGCTAGGACTGAATAGTGGACTTAGGTGTTTTAGTTACAGTAGCTAGTTAGTTTTGTTAAAAAGGAGGACACTGTGTACTGAACTGTATGTGGTTGAAATGACAATCAAAGCCTATTTGTCATGATTCGACTGAATTTCTAATCTAGTTGAGTAAATGAAATAGTGTTAACGCTGTGATTTACTGTTTTAGCGGTTAACTTTACATGGAGCATTTCTTCAGGAGAAAGTTTAATAATTATTGTATGATCTGGACATGGCTCAGCCTACAGTCTCCTACGTCAGAAGTGTCACATTTAACCTCCCTATGTGGCTTTACTGGCTTAACAATGACTTGACAGGCGGTTTTTGTATGGTACATGACACACAGGATTGTCAGCGTTATATAATACGGTATTGAAAAAAGGCTGTCCAGGAAGTTTGCCTGGTTCCTGCGTGGCCCTGAAATGTAGTCTGTAAAAAAAAATTTGCTTTTTCATTTCTGCAAATTAACTTTTTTTTTTTAGGATTATGTCTGTGTTTGGGAGGAGGTCACTGAAGAATGATTTTTAAAAAGACTATTTAAGGTATCTTTAGGTATCAGTTAAACAGAGACCAAATTATTATTATTATTATTATTATTATTATTATTCCCCTAGTAGAAAATCTTTTCCAATCTGTAATCCTGACTGTCCTTGACGTGACACAGGCACTGTATTTACCATCTTTAGACAGTTCGCAGTGATGGATGTCTTGAAAATTTATTTTGTGCCCATTTAACATTTTTGTGCGTGTATGCAGAAAATGGCCATAAAGATCCTTTAAATCACCCATTCAATAACTATGAAATATGACAAATGTTCGAACCTTTCTGAATAGTTCCTTTTGGCAGGATTGCACAATTTCAATACGAGGGGGTAGACGGCTTGGGAAAAAGCAGGGTGGAGAGCTGTTTGTGCAGGCTTAAACAAGCTTTACAAATGTCTGGTAGAGAAAATATCCCATAATCATGGAGGGGAAATGAGTTACTGCATGACATTTGGGTTTCCTGCAACAGTGCACAGTCTGTCGCTGCTCACGTTCTTGAAAGCCATGAACTCTTGTCACGAAAATACACCACAGAAAGTTAACAGCTGCAAATGCCGAAAAACCGAGCAGTTACTTTTTCAAGCAATTGTTTAAAAAAATGAATGAAGAAAAGAATTCATAAACTCCTCTGTCCTTTTAGATGTGTGTACAAACTAAGCAATAAGGGTCATAATGTGACTGTAAAAGAGCTTTCATGAACTCATAATAAGTTTATTGTCAAAAGAGACATATTAAGCAACAGTGCTTTTCTCACCAGAACCAGTTACTCTTGTCTTGTCAATGTGCCTGCCAGGCAAGTCTACCTTATTTTTGTGCCACATTTTCCTTATTTATTTATTTATTTATTTATTTTATTTTTATTTTTTTACACAATCCGTGACACTACATACTCAAACATATATGAATTCTCTGAAATTCCTGAAATGTCACTGCATGAAAAAAAAAAAATCCAAATCCAGTATATTGTTACAGTTACACCGGTGTACGTATGTGTCAGGGGATTAGCATGTTCAGCGTTTCACACCCAACTAAATTAACCTGACCCAGTTCCTTACTAGATCTTGTAAAATAAATTAGTTGCCAAGTCAGTTTTTTCCCCTTTTTGCTAATGATATTTTTTTAGGAATGCAGTGCTATTTATTTACACACTATGCTACTGAAACGTTATAAAGAAATACAGTCTGAAATATATTCGACATTTGACTCCATGAAGAGATGAATGGACTGGGAGTGTATGTGACATGTTGAAGCAGAACATATGCATCAGCCTGTAAAGTCATTACTCTCTGGACCGCCACGGGCTTTTGTTATCAATCAGCAATAGATGGACATGTTAACAGGAACAGGTATACTGCCTGGCCTCTCCAAAAAAGATGCCATTTCAGAAGGGTCAAGTTATTGCATTGCTATTACAAATGATTAGGACTCATTATTAAAACCTGGAACGATAGCGAAGAACTGTTAACTTCAGTGAAGAACAAAATAAATTAATGGAGATCACTGGGTGAAGTTGCATTGTATAAGACTGAAAGTAGAAATGAGTAAATTAGGAAAGTAAGAGCATTTCCACACACACACACACACACACACACACACACACACACACACACACAGTGTGAAGAGGAGTCACAGGATTGGGCCTAAACAGCTGTGTGTCTGTAATAAAACCACTTGTTAGTGAGACTCATCAGAAAAAAGTCTCCAGTTTGTTAGGGATCATAAAGTCTGGACTTTGGAGCGATGGGAAAAGGTCATGTGACCTGATGAGTCCAGACTGAGTCTATTCCAGAGTGATGGGCGTGTCAGGGTGAGAAGGGAAGCGCCGTAATGAAGCGACGCTCCCATCATGCATAGTGTCCACTGTACGAGCCTCTGGAGACAGTGTTATGATCTGGGGTCGCTTCAGTCGCTCAGGTCGAGACTCAGCAACGTCATGTGGAGATAAAATGAAGTCACATGACCACCTGGATGTACTGAATCACCAGCACATCACACCTGTGGAGGGTTTTGGAGCCATTTTCAAGGACTCACAGTGTGAAAGAGTGTACGAGGAATCATTTTCACACCTCATCTGGACACCACATTGTTGACTGTAATCAAAAAGTGTGCAACTTTTTTCTTTCTTTTTTTTTTGGGGCAGGTACAGTACGTTGTATGTTCAGCTCTCTGTCAACAACAAGGTGAAACATTTGGCACGGACTAAAAGAAAGAGCCACCTTTAAATCATCATATCCAGAGGAAATGTTTTCTCTCCCTCAAGGTGCTTACAGTACATCAGTGACATTAGAAAAACCAACACACATTTGAATAAGCAAGTATGCACAGGGTAGTGTTTCACTTTTCTACAACTGTGAATTGTGCTTTATTTTTTAATTTCATGTTGGAACGAAATAAAAGGCGGATCAGTGCAAATTCATACGGAGATGTGACGAAAACATGCTGTATTGCTGGCGGGATGGAGGATCTTAGTTGACGGGTATATTGTTTCCCCCCCTGTTTAATTAGAGAAGTAAATTGTATTGTATTTTTTCCATTCACCTTCAGTATACCCTGGATGCCTTGCCCGTAGACTGCAAAGCTGCAAATTTCTTCATTAGTCTTGCGAAATCTATAATAAAGAACAACGTACAGTACTCGTCAAGATATTTTGTAATTGATAGATTATTTATTTTTTTTATTTAATGTCTTTCTTTCTGCATACAAATGTTCATACAAAACTCCTTCGCAAAAATCCCAGGAGCCAAATACAATCCGCATTACTTATCTCTCTGTTGCGTGTTGAGAGACAACAAGAACGTCAAGAACAACAAAAATTCCCAGCACACTGAAAGTGCAAATGCATCACATCTATGAGATCTCTTTTGAAGCCAAGCCCAGTCGTCCCCTTTACTTCTCTAAACAGGGGACAAATCATCTTGTCTCTTGAACGGTGTCCACTCTCTCTCTCTCTCTCTCTCTCTTTTTACATGCAGCACTTAAGTGAAGTAGCAGCTGCAGGATACAGAATTTATTGAACTTTTCACCCCCCTCCATCTCTGAGGGAAGCTTCATGTAGATCCTGAGGGACCCCGAGTTGCCATCCTCGGCGACTTGAGTCTTATGGCCGCTGACAGCTCCGCACTTGACAGGCAGCCCAGACGAGCTGCCACTGCACACCGAGCCCCTCCCATGAAAACGGGTCCTGCTGGGGTTTAATCTCAGCGTGGCGGCCCGTTCTCCTGACAGGCTTTAATTCTCTCCGGGCCCCATTCATCATGCACTGTCTGTCATGCGCCTTTAATCAAACGTACTGTGGGATACTCAGATCTCGGCCAAGCCGCCCAGGCCTACTTTACGCCATCGCATATATTCAGGATTCTTTTATTCATGAGTTTGTTTGCTTTTCATGTTACGTTGTTCTAGCCTGTGCTCTGACTGACAGGAACGTGGCATCCAGGCTACACCATGCGGCGCCGGGTTTTTTTTTTGTTTTTTGTTTTTTTTGTCTGTCATCTGAGAAGGGCATTACGGATTGAGATTATGATAAAATTATGCAGACAGAATCGCGGATTTGCAAAGCACGTCTTTACTTTAAAGTATCTCACGAGCCGTGATTGTGGTGTGATTTTAGAGAAGAAATCAATAGGACACAACGATGCTGCACACTGTGGCTCTGCAAGTGATCAAATGGAGGACAACAAGAAGAACATTAGAAACAAAATAAATAAATAAATAAATAAATAAACCAGTACAAATAAATACAAGTTTTAACTCGGTGATGTGACCAGCTGGAAACAAAGGGCTGTATCATGGTTGAGAAAAGTTGCTGGAATTTTTTTTTTTACAAATTTATGGGCACAATTTATTATCTATACATTTCCACAAAGCAAGCATTCTTATCCCCAAAGCTTTTCCGCACAGTCAGAATTTCTATAAAATTCCCAAAATAATGTTTGAATTGTTCCTCTGAAGTCTTTTATAAACTTTTATTAATCTGATTTCAATGAAAAATGAAATTCAGTTCAATTGGGGGAGGAGTTCATGCATGTGTGTGTGTGTGTCTGTGTGTGTGTGTGTTACACATTTTTAATGATCTCTGGCTGTATGAATGACCCAGGGCTCATTTCAGTCCTGGAGAGCCTTTCAGCACCCTGGATGGTTAAAATAGCTTCACTGGAGTGAATCCTTATGGGACGCATTCTTGTAAAAAAAAAAAAAAAAAATCTTTCTCTTTATTTACCTTTACTTTCCTTGTCGGTTTCACTCCATTGCTGATATGTTGACATCAGTGTTAGTGGAGTGTTCGCCATCAGATGCAAAAGCATCTTCAGAAGTGCTCGGCTTTGAGCTCCATGCTCGGTGTTAATGAAAGAAATCTCACCCTTTTGGCGTTACAGAAGGTCCTGCTCTGTTTCCATCAGCAGATTCATTTTTCTATTTTTTTTTTTCCCCCAGTCTTTTAAAAAAGCCCTGCTCAGACTCAGGTCACACACAGACGGCCATATGAGCAGGCCTGCTCTGTCGCACTGCCTGGCTGACCTCCAGAGACATTCTCTCATTCTGCTGTCCTCCACTGACTCCTGCTCATCAAGTGTCATCCTGCAGAGCATTCTGTGACCACAGCAGAATTCAAATCCCTCTCGTTCCCCTAGAGCATCCGCTCGGTGTTCCATATGCTCTCACCCTCACACACACACACACACACACACTCTTCCTTTCTGACGGGTGTGAAGTAGCCACATCCTCCATCACGTCCTCACTAGGAAGGAAAAACAGCCTCCTTGACTGCACACTTGCCTGGACATGCTACTCACACCTCCTACTGTTTTAATCGTCTGTGATTTACAACGGCCGCGACTTACCGACAAGATAAAGCCACACATTTCCAGTGAATCCTGTAAAAAAAAAACACGACAACATGTTTTTATTTGATCTCTTAATTGCAGATCCTTCACTCGGTCGTGTTCCAGCACACGGATTATAATACTTGTATTTTTCCTCCAGACGCCTGATTAGTCTTTGAAAGTCTTTCTCTCTTTTATTTATGTATGCACTATATCTAGATCATACACTGATCTAATTTAAAATGCTTCAGCACTGCATATATATATATATATATAGCCCATGTTCAGGTCAGGGGAGGAAAAAGAAAAATCTGTAGTGAGTTAAAAATGAGGACAAATTATGCAGCCCAAAAACCTGACTAATTAGACGTCTAATGTGGGTTATTACAGACGAGACTCAAGGAAGTAACCGAAGGACATTATATTGCAGATCTTCTTTCTTAAAAAATCATTCACTGATTTGTTTAAGGTCTTTAATGAAAAAGGCAGGTCAAAGTTAAATGTACTGACTAAATGTTTTAAACCGGTTACTGATCGGAGAAGTTGTTCTTCATGGGTCGGCAGAGGATTGTGAAACGGGTTCCACATGGGTTCCCAAGAAAGCAATCTATCCCCTGGAAAAGATAATTATCCACTCAATTTGACCCAGATGATCCACTTGAAAAAAGAAGAAGAAAAAAAAAAAAAAGCGACCTATTCCTCTTCGGCACTGAAAGAGCATGTGCATGTAGCTGTGTCTGATTGATCAGAAATATCAAAGCAAATCTGAAATACATCTTTTAATCACATGCAAACGTTTTACGCCAGTGATTTAGTGCTTTCAGGTGAAGACACTTGGTAAATACGTTCTGTTGTTCCTTGTGGTATGGGAAGTGTGTTTAAGAGCTGTGGGAAAAAAGTCGTATACAACTTTTGAGAATTGTGAACATAATGGAACAATAAGGACCTT
This sequence comes from Clarias magur, assembly GCA_013621035.1. Taxonomy (NCBI): domain Eukaryota; kingdom Metazoa; phylum Chordata; class Actinopteri; order Siluriformes; family Clariidae; genus Clarias; species Clarias magur. Next base: position 983,248 of record QNUK01000173.1, read on the forward strand.
GCATGAGAGAGAGAGAGAGAGAGAGTGGGTGTCTTTGTGCTGCAACCAAACTGACGGAAGTGAAAGGAAAGAAAAGACCACTTTGACTGTCTCACTTATAAAAATGTCACTACTTGTTCCGTGCCGTGTACGGACTGGGACACCTCATTAACAGAGCATAATTAGGTGTCTGAATTGACCGTTAAGGTAGAAGGAAGAAATAAGACACTGCAAACTGTAAGCATCTGTGTTTCATCCAGGTGTCTTAAGAATCAAGCAGTTCAATTTCCCAAAAATATGTTAAGACTATTGATCCGAAAAGTAAAGGACAAACGGCAGCCATTTAGGGCTCTGTTGTTGCGCTCCATCAGTCTTGCTGATTGGTACTGATTGTGCTTGTGTCATCAGTCGCACACGGCAGGGTGATTTAGTGTGACTTTTAGTGAGGGGAAGAAGAAGAAAAAACACATCTACAGAAGGCATTTCTGAGCGTTTGACAGCGTAGCGCTCTCGCAATCAGCTGAACAGAGGTATGAAAACGGTTGCACGCAGTAGAATAAATGTAAAAATGCATATTTTTGTACATGCAAAGTATCTAATGGACCACGTTTTGGTTTGCAAAGGTACCTGCAAAAGACTTTTAACTCGAATGTGCGTCATTGTTATAAGGTAAGAAACCACTGTGCAGGATGTGCAGACGTCTCTGCAGTTACAAACTGCATGCACTGGAAGCAGAAGGCTCAAAACCTACCCTATGCGATACTAAAATAGGCGACGTTAGCCTCTGCTGCTGTTACCGGGAAATGTTCACAGGGTTCGTGTCGCCCCGTGATAAACATCTTCATGCTGTTTCAATATTCAACGCAGACATACATCAGGTTTAATGTGGAGAGAGCAATAAGGGGGGGAAAAAAAAAAAAAACTGCAACAACTGATTTGCATAAATGACATTAGGTGTCCTTATTTGCATATTGCACGATATGATCTAGGTAACATATTGTGCATTTTTAATCGCTTTAATCTAAAGACCAGTTCTCTGCCTAGGAAATTAATACTTCAGAAAGCTGTTTGTATTATTTTAACAAGCATGCCCTGGATGAGGTCACAACATAGCTTTTATATTCATATGTTCTATATTATATTTAGAATTGGTGGACAATACAGTTACTGGAATGGAGATGTAACTGTAGATAAGCAATACAATGAACAGGCATTTAAAGGAAATAAAACAAAAATACACATGAGAATATTAATAGAGTGTTATCTAGCACACCTCTGCTGATTATACAGGATGGCGGGAAGAGAAAAAGTTTGAAGTACAGATATGAGTAGAAGGTGCACGAACATTATCTTATAAATAATCAAGAGTGAAAGTAGGCCTGTACACGAAGGAGGGGAGAGAGCAGCTGTACACTACAGTACAGAGCAAAAGTTTGGACACCCCTTCTCATTCAGCGAGTTTTCTTTCTTGTGTTCTTTCTTGTGTTCTTCAGCCCAAACGCGTCTCTTCTGCTTGTTGTCTGTCCTTAGCAGTGGTTTCCTGGCAGATCTTCTAGCATGAAGGCCTGATTCACACCATCTCCTCTTAACAGTTGTTCTAGAGACGTGTCTGCTGCTAGAACTCTGTGTGCCATTGACCTGCTCTCTGATCTGAGCTGCTGTTAACCTGCAATTTCTGAGGCTGGTGACTCGGATGAACTTCTCCTCCGCAGCAGAGGCGACTCTCGGTCTTCCTTTCCTGGGCCGGTCCGCATGTCAGTCAGTTTCTTTGTATGGTTGTACTTTGATGGTTTTTGTGACTGCACTTGGGGACACTTTCAAAGTTTTCCCAATTTTTCCGACTGACTGACGTTCATTTCTTAAAGTAATGATGGCGCTCGTTTTTCTTCACTTTTTTCTTGTCATAATACAAATTCAACCTCTTTGAATGAGAAGGGGTGTCCAAACTTTTGCTCTGTACTGTAAGTGCAGACATAAAGACAAACTTTTAAGATTTACAGGAATGTCCACCTGAATTTAAAACTACGTTCACTCTGTTAATAATCAGTAAGCCATGTCAGCCATCGGGTCCCCCTACTGGCCCGGGGCTCTCAAGCTGTTTCCTGCCTCTGTGCATCTTCATTTGTTTGTTCATCCATCGTGGCTTGTTTCTTTAGGTCTAATTCTTGAGTAAAAACTAAAATAATAACTGTATCTCTGTTTTAAAAAGGTGTTGAGGCCACGCCTGCATTCAAGCCAAAGCAAATCTATCTTCAGCACTAACCAGACACATGGATGCAGATCGTGTCATTCTGTTGCCCCCCTGAATGAAGTAATTCTTCTTCTTCTTATTATTATTATTATTATTATCATTTTTATGTCAGCAGCTTTGAAGTTAATGAGATCCTGTTCCTGAAGGTTCTGTCCCTCCGTCTCTCCCATTAAAATCGCTCCTGTTCCACACGCTAGCTACAACCTTGAAAGAGCTGGCCTATGAAAGCGGTTTTGTTTTTCTTCCAGTGAACCCTAAATCGGTGCCATCGGTTTGACCCGATCTGAACGTCGTGTGATGTGAATTTCCTCGCACCACACAGCGGAATCTCTTTAAAATGAACATTGATGAAAGAAACATGATCCCCCCTCCCCCTTTTGAAACGTCAACATAAAAGCCAGTAGTAACATGGAGCTGACTTTTATGTGTTAACAGGGTGACTCAGAGCCGGCTAGTAAGACGGGCTGCCTCTGAATTCTGGGAAATGTGATGTGATGCGTTAATGCTCTTCAACTGTTTGCCATTAACTTAGTGACACCTACCTCTTTAAGGTCACATCTCCTCTTCCATGTTAAATGATAGACTGGCACTCTGAATAAATTGGTCAGATGAAGAGCAGAATTGCTTTCGCACAGCACGAGCGTACAGCACTGCGCTACAACGCCCCACAATGCTAACGATTTATAATCCAGGGTTTTATTTGGTGATAAAAGCTTGTGTGATGGAAGGTGACAGCTCCTACCAAAGCAATAAATCACAGCAAATACAAGGTTTCAGCTTTCGCTCCGAATATAAAAAGTGTCATTTTGCATTATTGATCTCATGAAAGCTTTAACCAAGAAGATAGCTTCGTGGATTCTTGAATGCTTTGTGGTGGGGGGGAAAAAAAAAAAAAAAAAAACCTCTAACATGTCAGCTACATGCTATCTGAAAGAGGCTTTATGATGAATTGAGGTTTTTTTTTTTCCTTCTTCTTCTTTTATGATGAACATGACGCTCTTTACGTACAATGGAAAATACAATTTTTGAAATAATCAGTAATAAAATATAAGCAGCATATTCAATCATACAGGCCTACCATAAAAAAACGGATGTTACAGAAGATGCCTTCAAGACCATGTTATATAACAAAGTCTACTGTGTAAATTTCTTTCAAGCATTTACATGAAATTATTAGCATTAGCATGTGTTTTTCCTACCTTGCCACACAGAGTACCCCGGGATATTTTTATTGTTTAACATAACCAGTTGAACTCAGGAAAGGTTGTTAATTAGTTAATTAACGAGGAGTGTTAGAGAAGTAACAACACCAACATGTGCTGGAGAGGGTCAGGGCTGGGCTGGGGCTTATTTGCATAGTTGACAGAAAAATCATTCATGAAATCTTTCCTTCTTTCATTTTATTTATTCATACATTTATTCATGGATGGCAGTCCATCACCGTGACTCTCACACACACACAATCACTCACACATAGATTAAAGAAGCCAATACACCTACTGGTGTGTTATTGGGAGAAAACCAGAGGACCCTCAGGAAACCCAGGCATACACGGGGAGAATACACAGAATCCTATTCCCAGAAAAAAAAAGACAGAAATAGACGAAAAAGGACCAACAACAACAACAACAACAAAAAAAGGAATTCCTTAATTGCAAAGTTTCTATCAAGTTCCTCCCTTAGTGTTCTGTCTCTTAATATGTTCATAAGCGTTTTTCTTTTTTTTTTTTCCCATAAAGATTCCATATAAACCAAAAACTGCTAACCATCCAAAGAAACCTTGACGACGTATCTGATTAATAGTGTATGAGAGTAATATTAAGGCATTAGGATGCATGTAGCATTATACAGTTTCCTATTCTCATTTTTCCTCATCTGGGTTTTAAAGTGAAAGTGTTCGAGCGCTGGTTTCACTCGCACACGAGCAGACGTAAAAGCGGGCCGATCAAGGCGCAGCATGCTCGTTCGACATGCGCGTACTCTCCCTCCATTTCATTTTTTCTCGGGTTGCGGTTTCTTGGAGTGAGTCAGAGAGTCGGAGGCCTCCGGAGAGCGGGTGTGTCGACCTCGCTTTCAAACCACAACATGCACGCCATTTCTGGGCATGAAAAAGCCAGCGCACACTCCGGGAGTCATGAGTCCAACCACACCAAACAATGCCCTTCAGTTAGACTTTTTCCCTTCCCGGCATTCTTCCAGTCGTGACATCAGCGCCTCCTTCTCGAAAAGACGCAGCTGCCGTTGTCACTCGGGGTAAGTTTAGTGGCTACGAGAGCAACGACACATCACGGCGCTGAAGGACAAATGTTTGAGAAGGCTCTAATAAAACTGTCATTGGCTTTGGCTCACACGCAGCTGGCACTGCTGAGCCTGTGAATGTAATGGTACTTTTTGTAAGAACATCTAAAATGTCTTTTGAGATCCTCACTAGGATTTCCCCTGACCCTGGGGTGTCTTATGGTCTACTTTTCGTGGCTTATGTCACAACAGGAATTTATGCGCGTGTTAAGTGTGGAATATTCACCTGACATTCTGTCGCGTTGTCGTGTTTTTAAGATTAAAATAATTCCAACGCTACACTACTGATCCTTTAATTATAATTATTATAATGAATTGTTATCATTTGAATTATAAATACCCCGCCTCGCAGCACTCTCTGGTCAGTCCTGAGCACATGGTCAGTTACAGTTTGTTCAGTTTCACTTGTTGGCTCTGGCCTGGGTTTTGTTGTTCCCTCTGGGTTCTTTGGTTTCCTCCCACCTCACAGATATCTGGGTACGTGTACTGGTTACACCAATTTGCCCTGATGTAAGATTTACTGTATATACAGTATGCATGGTATGAATGGCATCGTGTCCACACTGTGCTCCTCTTTGCCTGGAATAGATCGCTGCTTATTGCATATTAATCTTCAGAATAACATGCGATCTTCAGTGTTGTTCAAAGTGTATTTGAAAAAGGTCTGGGGGGGGGGGGGGAAAGCCTTTTCAATTAAAATGTCCTTCACTTTAATAGTTTCATTCATTACTCGCTAAGATCTTCAACTAGGCAAGCCATGTCTCCGAATATGCTGTTTATAACTGTGCTGAACCCTTGAATTAAAATTTGACTCCATTATTTATTGTCTCTACTACTGTTTTTTTGTGACATCATCCTCATCAATGGTTCAAATGCTCAGCCTTTCTGGCCTCCCGTTTCTACACTGTTCTCATGGATCACCCTTTACATCGGTGGTTCCACTTCCCCTTGTGATGCTTATATTGGCATGGGGTGAAGGGCGTGGCCTGAGGGCCCAACAGTGGCAACCTGGCAGTGGCAGTGGAGGGCTAAAACCCCCAACCCTCCAATCAGCAATTCAGATTCTCCACCCTTGTCTCTACTCATTCTACACCGGATTTCACTTTAATATAACATTGGATGTCACTTGAAAATTGTAAGTGGGAAATAAAGTCTTTCTTTTGAAATTTCCATTTATTCATTCATTTATTCATTAATTCATTCATCTTCTATACCGCTTTATCCTGTACAGGGTCATGGGGGGCCTCGAGCCTATGTTGTGCATGAGGCGGAGTACAGTGTGGCGGAAGACTTTGGGCTGATGCGGGGTTCAGGGTGCCAATACGTCACAGGGCACATATACACACTACGGACAATTTGGGAACGCAGATTAATCTAACCTGCATAGGAGGAAACCGGTGTACCCAGAGGAAACCCAGCAAGCACAGAGAGAACATGCAAACTCCACACACACACACACACACACACACACACACACACACACATTCAAACCAGAGGTGAGAATCGAACCACCACTACACCAATGTGCCGCCATCATTTTAATGTTTTTGGCCCTAATACGGAATCCTGACTGTTTATATCTTATCTTTAAACATTTTCTCGACCTTTTCTCCTATTAAACATCATCACTTTATCTGCACTATACCTCTACTGACACAGAAAAGTTACAGACGAGTCCTATTCATTCTCCCAGCATACACAAGAACACATATTTACATCCTCAACACAATTACTATTCATCAATAATATTAACATTTGCCAACCTTTGGCATCAATATTTTATGTGATTCATAATTCCTAAAAACGTTGCTACAGGTCGAGAATTTTAGCACTTTTCGCACACCCACTTCTATGCGACGATTTCAAGGTCTTAGTTATCTGATCTATTCGTCTTGTTTTCGTGGTGCTTCAAAATGAGAGCTGTGTAGACCTAATTAACTTTCGCCTTAGTCTTCGTGTTCTGGGAAGCTCACAGCAGATCCGGCACCTCTCATAATCTAAGAAGCACATTATCTTACCGCGGCTCATTATCTCCAGGCACGAGCCATCACACGTTTCGGAAGAGAAATTGAAAATACCAGAATTTCATTGAATTTTTTTCCTCCACACTGATACTGGTCACTCGAAAGCAGGTGCGGTCATGAGGTCCTGGTGTAGCTAGTCTACTTATAATTATACAGTATTCACTGTTGGAATGTTTACAAGCTTACCTGTGTATTGCATTTGCTTACATTTGTATGTTCAGGATACAAAATAAGGATACGTTAAATAAATACAAATGTATTATTTGGGAATAAACTGATGAAATGTTCGTGGAACAAAAAGTACATATGCAGCTCTCATGTTGTTGTTGTTGTTGTTGTTGTTGTTGTTGTTTTAGAATACTTGGACATTCCAAGAGCATTTGGTTCAGATCAGAGATTTGCATCTTGGGAAAGACAAAAATTCACGGTAGGTTTTTACATTCTTATGAAGCTCATGATGAAAACATCTAACGAATGCTGGAATTTCTACCACTAAACTTTCCACCCAGTGTTGTCCAGTGTTTCTGGGGCCACAGTGTTCGGGTTAGACAAACATACGTTCTAATGTAGACCATGCGAACTTTTGGGCTTATATCTAAAGTCAGATACAGTTAGCACTACTGTGGCAAAATGTTTGTGGTCTCCTCATCTATAGATCCATATGTGCTTGTTGAACATCCCATTCCAGACTTCCTGTAGTTCCTCTTTGCCGTTGTAATAACCGTCAAGCTTCAGGGGCGGCTTTCCACTGGATTTTGGAGCATGCCTATGGACATTTGTCGGACATTTGTGTTTATTTATTTTTATTTATTTATTTTCGCCAACAGCTTGGAGAAGACCCATACGTGAGCGTGATGGACAAGTGTCCACAATGTTTTGTCCATATAGTGTAAACCGTATGTTTATTTATCAACAAAGAGATAAATAAATAAATAAATAAATAAATAAATAAATAGATCAAGAGAGCAGGTTCTCATCTTTTGTGAGATTAGTGTGACTGACATTAATTGTTGTTACATGTATGTAGCACCCTGGTCCTGGGGGAACGTTGTTTCGTTTCACTGTGTACTAACTGTATATGGTTGGAATGACAATAAAAGCCTACTTGACTTGACTTGACTGATCCGTTGATCCAATCATATTCAAGACATTATCTAATCGATGTCTTAGAAGGAACGACTAAAAATGATGTAGATTTCTGTCGTATCACGGTTATGAGTTTTCCTTAGAGAGATGACGTGTCTGAGAAACTTTGCACTGGACTTTATGTAGCATCTGGGCTTAAAGTTTAATAAAGAGTTGGAATTGCTGTGAGTGATTTTTGTGTGTCATAGAAATCTAAAGCTAAACTGCCTTTACACCTGCAGCGTGGTCACAGCTGAAGAAGCAGCCTTGGTGGCGCTGGCACCTCGGCTACCCAGGTTCCTGCTTCAAATTGTATTCCCAAATAACATGCATTCCTCACATGTTTGTGGGCTGCTTTATGAAGACTGTTTAACTTTTCAATGTTTAAGAATTTTTAACAAATGTACATAAGGGCTGAACAGTACATTGAAAAACATCGACCTGAACCTGGGCCATTATTTCTGTGGGACAAGAACAGGCAAATATGACAGGAGAACCGAAGGAGTGTTTTCTTTCAGTATTCTGGGGAAATGGCTAGAACCGACAGATGTTAAGCAAATTTGAACCATCAGAAAGTATCAGAAGATTTATGAACCGGCTCCAGCCTGAGAAAGACTTTATTTGAACAGCAAGAACTTTAAAAAAAACATTTATGCAAAATTTCATATAATATAATATGGTGATTTGTCAAAATTCAATATTATTAGGAAATCCTTAACCGAGCGGAATAAACGGTTGACCAGCGACATTTTAATTCGTAAATACAAAAAGACAAAGTGAGATCCTTGCTTTTTTACAATCTTCATTCACAAATGATCAGCATGCCCTTCACGTTCATCATTACATTTTAAAACTTATTCAGGAACTAATGAATCTGTTCTATGTGACCATCAGTTCTGGGAAACACCAGCATACAACCCTTTCTATACTATAGATGAAAACATGTCTCAGGCCGTGTAGCCACAGGACTGGTGCACATCTGTGAACTTGTGCGATGCTTATTTCATATTTCCCTTTACGCCAGAACGCAGCTGCTTCATAAGGCTTTGTCTTGGAATTCGAAATCCCGCTATCTCCATAGCACGACCCACGAGTGTTTTAAAGACATGTGCAGGTGCGCTCGTCTCCTCTAATGACCACTCGGGTGAAAATACAGCCATGTGGACCCAGGGCATGCTGTACTGTACGTACCCTGATTCCTGGAAACACAAGCTATAGAGTAACATGCCATTCTACCACATTATGCGTCACTGTGTGGCTTGGTCTTTGGCTTGTGTACATACATAAATAACGTCATTGTCTATTTCTAGAAAATTGGTTTGACTTGAGAATAGCTACATCAACACACAAAACCATCTACATACACCCACACACCAAGGCATGAGTCAATAAGCAGAACATAAAGGAGCATAAAAGAGCCTCGGTTTCCTGTTATAAAGTGCAGTGAGTGTGGAGAATATAGATTGTTTTAAAAAATCGAATTCATTTAAATTCATGTTCCATTGTTGCAGTATCTTGTGGAATAAAAGAGTTTCTAAAAATTCTTTGTGGCTCCCGATGGGAAGCTTGTCACATTGACTGAGAGGAGGATTGGAAGGATCTCTCCAACGTGGCTCAGCAGTCGGCCTTTTAAAGGCTTTAAAAAAAAAAGAAAAAAGAAAAAATCCTAATCTCAGATACATGTCTCTGTGGTTATGCTACGATATTCTCGAAATATATGGATAATGACAATGCTGGATATTTGTTTAACCCAAAAAAATGATATTATATTATATTATATTATATTATATTATATTGTAAATGGCTGCAAAGCCTAATAATAGTATTTGTAACAAAACACAGTGTATATTAAAGATAGGTTGACTAAAGGACACAGAATATTAGAGAGAACATGCATTACCCACAAACTAACACTAAAACAAAATGTTCAGAACAAAAGGGAATTTCAGTAGGTCAAATATTTTTTTTCGGGGCTTCGTCCCATTTATCCTGGGGGTCACCACATTGGATCGTTTGATCCGTATTTGATCTGGCGCAGGTTTTATGCTGGATGCCCTTCTTGGCACAACCCTTTGTTCTGGGTTGTATAGGGCATAGGGTTAAGGGTCTTGCCCACGGACTCAACGGGAAATTCAGCTGGCAACCCGTCTGTGGCAGGGCTCGAACCCCCGACCCTCCATACAGCAACACGGAGCCGCGACTGCCTGCACCACCATCGAGTGATTAAGTATGATTATTTTTTATCTCCAACATCAGCTGTCTTATAGAAAGAAGCTAAAGCCTTCATTAGCTTGTAATGTAGCTGCCTAATGTTAGCCATCTAACAGCCAAGCTATATATTTTAAAAAACACAGTTTGAACGATATTGTGAGTTAATTTGTTCTAACTTAAGGAATAATTGGTTAGGCTTGTGCAGCCACAACAGCAAAACTGAAATGTTTGTTGAAATGTATGTATTTATTTCTTTTTCCCTCCTGAGGGCCAGCTTTGTCAAAACCAGCAAATGTGAAGATTCCCGGGCAGCTTGATCCCGGCCCTGTGCGCGTCCATGGTCAGAGTAATTGCTCTGAAACTATTTAACTGTAAAGATCCTCATTTTGCTTTGTGTAGCGATGATATGAAAATGCATTTTCATCAAGCCGGCGCTAAAGTAATTTTGTTAGTACCGGCCTACAGTGAAAATCACGGCTGTAATGTACTCTTCCCCAAAGGCTATCATGGCCCAGGGTCTTATTACTTAGCTTTACTCCCTCTAATCTAGCTGCTACCTAAATCTCATTAAGTTTGAGTCAACGACACCACTGCACCTGATCAAAAGCAATACAATCATAACAACAATCAAATCTCTAATAAAGCTCGTTAAGGCAATCAGCAGAGAGACGGAGCGATTTGTAGGGAGCGTCTCCCTTTCCATCTTCTCTACCTTCTTACTCATTTTTCTTATCCTCCTGTTTGGTTTTCCTAATTATCATATTCAAACTACATGGTTTTCTCTCACTAGCTTCATGTCCCTGTTCTGTCTCTGTAAACATGGCCTTTCTTCTTTGGAAGAGATATTGCTTCAATTCCTTGGAAACCCCTGGTGGTTTGTTATCACAGTAAACCTGAGTAACCTTTGAGCAGGTACAGGAACATCAGACCAGTTTTACAGTTTCTCAATGCTCTGTTCACCTTAAATCTCATAATCTTTAAAGATAATCTAGTTGTCCTACTTTATCTTATATTCCAGGAGCAGATATACATCCTAATGGTCTGATTTCCCAGAGGCTTAATAACACACTGGTTTATATGCATCACACACTTTGTCAAAGCATTGATTTAGGATTCACATCTCGTGCGCCGGACACAGTCAAAATCCTGCTGCAATGTTGGAAGGAGACCAGAAAGTTTAATTAAGCGATAGTGCATGAGCAAGAGTGCGGTTGTAAAGTCAGTCATAAGTGAACAAACAAATCACAGTGCTGATATTTAGTATCGCAACACGACTGGATGCTGCGATACAGCTTTTATTCAACAGTTCTATAAAATTTTAGCATAGACCAAACGGCATTTAACCCACACAATACGGCCAAATTGTTAGGAACCTCCACTAGAGGTCACTGTTTCTGTCTGTAGTTTTTGTTTGGTCGACTCAGTTTCCCAGAAGGCACCTCAGTCAGGTGATGAGTGCTCACCTGAACTGAGGTGGCTCATTAAAGTTTCTATAAATAGCAGTTTGTTCTGGGAAACTGGGTCGAGCGTTGTTTGGTATGTTTGTTGAATGTTTTTGTTTATACCGTCATGTGGGCATTCCTTAGGTTTGGTTTTTGTTTCTTTGAGTTTTCTATTTTAGTTATATTGTTGAACCTGTGTTCAAGAGGGCTCTAGTTTAGTTTTCTTTATACTCCTTGTGTTACTGGATTCATGGAGCTGTCCTGTTTCATGTGTAGCTAGGCCGTGTCTCCTCCTGTGTACAGTGTAAGTACTGTTCTGTGTCTTCCCAGTGTCGGTCTTCTTGTTTAGTTCTTTGGTTAAAACTTCCCTTGTATGTGTAGCCACATGAGGGCTTAGCCGTTAGCAGGGTTAGCCGCTAGTAGGCCTTGACGGCTAGTAGGGTTAGCCTCCAGTAGGCTAGCCTCTAGTGGGATTGACTGCTAGTGGTTCTGGTCACTAGTAGGTTAGCCGCTAGTTTGGTATAGCCTCGTGTGTGCCCTGCCTTTTGTGTTCAGTTGCCCCCTATTAGGTCAGTACCAACCCGGTTAGCCACTAACTCCATTAGCTACTAACCCGGTTAGGTCAGAATCCAGCGTCCCCAGTATTCCACGTAGCTACTAACCTCACTAACCACTAACCCATCTGCTCTCCAGTCCAGTCCTGTCTCTCGGCTAGCCCTGTCTCTCCAGTCCTGTCTAGTCCTGTGTCTCCAGTCCTCGCCCCATCTCTAGTTCCAGCCACGTCCAGTCTTGTCCCTAGTTCCCCTATGTGTCTTTAGGTAGCCCCAGCTCCATGTTTCCTTCTGTCAGTTCCCTGTGTCAGCTCCTGGTTCCCTGTGTTCAGATCCGTTCCTGTGTTTGCCCTGAGCCCTAATTATAGTTTGAGTTTGTTGTTTTAGTTTCTTTGTTTTGTCTGAGTTTGTAAGTAAAAGACTATTTCTGTTCCTACACCCCTCTGCATTTATGCCTGCCTTAATATGCCCACGGCAACAACACCAGCCGGTCTAGCCAAACAACCAGCTAGACCCATGACACAAATGTTCTGTTTATTTGTGCCAGAAATAAACCCTAAAGAAGCTAAACATGCTAACAGGTTGCTAGCTAGCTCATGGTCAGTTGGACGGTCTTGTTAAAGTTGCTTCTGCAGAAATTGGCTTTCAACTGTCAAGCTTTTCTGTTTTAATGCAAGTGTGTCTGAAAGGCCTTGAAATAAGTAGCGGCATTTTGAATGGCAAACGCAGATGAGCACAAGGAGCGTCAGTGTGGGTGGTAAGTGCAGCTGGAATCCTGCTTGACCAATCAAATTAGTGGACTGCAACTAACTGTTTGTATAATAAAAAAAATGGTTCATCTGGAGAACGAAGAAGGTATTTTGTTTTCTGCCTCCTTCACATTGTTAATCCCAGGTACAGATAATGGATATAAAAAGTCTACACGCCCCTGTTAAAAAGATCCTTTTCTTATTCACTGCCTGGCCAAAAAACATCACCACCTGGATTAAACCATTCAAATAGTTAAGGGTCTTCCATTTAGTATTTAACCCTAACTGATGCAGTGAGAAGAGTTCTTTTTTTTTTCTTCAATTCTTATCGGAAAACATATCCTGTGGGCGTGGCAGAGATGTTCCTCTGTTTCAGGATGGTCACATTATTGTGCTGCGCCAAGCAAAGAAAACAACTATGGAGATTTCTGAAACTACTAACATTGTGGTGAGAACATACAGTATTATTAAACCCTGGAAAGATAGTGTTGAATCATCGTCTTTAAGGAATGAGAGTGAAGGGAGATCATGTAAAGGCTTACTGAAATCATATTGTTAAAAAAAAAAAAAAACACTAAACTCATGACTTTGTTTAAAGTAAGATCTTTTCCACGTGAAGAGAAGTCAAGGGACTGGGACTAAACAGCTGTGTAGCCTTAGGAAACCCATGTATCAGTGAGACCAATCATAAAGACTGGACTTTGGAGTGATGTATAAAGGTCATGTGACCTGACGAGTCCAGACTGAGTCTATTCCAGAGTGATGGGCGTGTCAGGGTGAGAAGGGAAGCGCTGTAATGAAGCGATGCTCCCATCATGCATAGCGTCCACTGTACGAGCCTCTGGAGACAGTGTTATGATCTGGTGTCGCTTCGGTCGCTCAGGTCAGCAGAGTCTAGATCTTAACCCGATTGAGAATCTTTATGTTCTAAAGATGGTCCTCAAAGAGCGAGCACACACAGGAGGAAAGTTATGGATCAGGAGAGGGATACAAAATATTTTCCAAAACATTAGGAAGCCAGTGAAGGTCAATGTTAAGAAGTGGAGGAAATGGGGCATAACAGTGGCATTACTAAGAACAGGACATTATATTCCTCAAAACATTACAGAAGAACAAACTTAAAGGGATCAACAGCAACGTTAAAAGAGCTGCTCAAGAAGCATTCGGAAGCGTCCTTATTGCATGAAAAATAAATAAAATAAACACCCACATAAGTCACCCCAAAGCATTTGGCAAGATATATTATGTTCTGATAAACATTTTCAGGCCTTAATTCTAATAGATATATATTTTGGCACAAAAACAAGACAAGCCTTTGTGTTCATGACTAGCGTGCTGACGCACTGACTGAAGAATTAACCTCCCCGTCATTTACAGAATCACATTTACATTGTCTAACTATTCATAGCTCACTATTTGCACAAATGCCGTATGCATGAACGTTCAGGATAAGACACCAGACATGATGCTTTGTCATCCAGAGGTGAGTACAGTATGGCAGTGGTTCATGTTTGCTGTCTAGGTAGCGGAGATGTTTCCTTTCCTGTCTACAGATGTCAAAGGCGACTACGAGAGAACTACAGATGTTTATCTCAAAACATTTTTAAGACTTTCTATGTTCTGTGAAACTTGATTAAAGATAACAGAAGCCTTTTCATTATAAAGGGGGTGCCAGGGTGCTTTCCGGTGCTGTTTTTAACTCTTGTCGTCTGTGCGTAATGCATGCCCACGTGTCCGCTGGCTGTGTGTAGAGTGCAATGGCGTCTCTGTCTCTGCTTTTGTCATCTGTAAGGACGTTTGCGCTGCCCTGCTACATTAACTCTCAGTTTGTGCTGTTTGGTGCCGTCATCCCGGGCGGTCTCAGGGTACTCGGCCTGTGTGCCGTCGATGTCCCTTATGCTCACTTTTTGGGCAAATATGATTTCAGTGTGACATTTCCATTTAAAAATGTCCCCTGTGTCACTTCCTTGTTGACAAGCTGCTCCAAATAAAGCCCATGCAGACCAGAGGAGAAGGCATATCTACGCCAGGGTGTCAAATAAATAAATAAATAAATAAATACTTGACAAAAAATACAAATTGAGCATTCATGATGCAAGCTTTCATTAAACAGAAATCTTTCCAGAACATCATCAGATGGACACTGCAAATAACTTGTCTATACAAGGCTAACCAAAAGAATATATACACACTTCAGGAAAAGAAAAACTTTTAAATACTAAATACTATATTTATACATATATGGTATATATTCATATATATATATTATAAGATTATGAGAGTAATATGGTAATATTCTTAATATCATATTAATATAATACACATAATACTATTTTTCTTTTCTTGAAGTGTGTAGACATTTTATATACATGTTTCATATATATATATATATATATATATATATATATATATATATATATATATATATATAGTGCTAATGGAATTTTTTGTTTTTTTGCTTTTTTTTTAGCAACCCTTGTGATTTCTATTATGCATAATGATAGAGTTAAAACTGTAATGAAAACAAACATATAAACCCTTTTTTTTGTTGTTTAGGCCACACCCACTTCAAATCAGGTTCAAATCACATTTCATATACAGATATATTTAGAACAGTCAACAATAACAAAAAAATTAACTAATGCATGGATGTGCTTCTCTTAAGTTTATAATAATACAGTGTTCAGATTTATTGCTAATATATAAGCAATAAATCTGAACACTGTGTTAATGGAGAAGTGCCTCTTCAAGGATGTGACCCTTCTGGTGAGTCCATTGGCATCTCACCAGAGAAGGCTAGAAATGAAGAGAAGTGCTGTCTTGATGAAGTAGGAGATTGTGGGAGGAAACCGGTGTACCTGGAGGAAACCTACCAAGCAGAAGGAGAACATACAAAGTTCACACACAAGAGCAGAGGTGAGATTTGGGCCCTCAACCCTGGAAATACAAACCAACAGAGCTATTAACTATTAAGCCTCCACGCCAGCCATAATCTTATTTGGATACACCTGTCTAAATCAACAGTGTAAGTGAGTATCTTGGATCCAGACCAAGTTTCACACATAAGTGAAAACTATGGAATAAATCATTCTTGCCATTGCTTGCTATTTTCTCACATTCCGCTATGCACAGTGTAATTAATAATCGCAGAACGCACTGAGAATACACACTGGACTATTCAGTTTCTGACAATGAAGCTCAGTCTCAGATGACATGACCTCATTGTTTGTCCTCCCAGTGGTTCTCTTCTTCTCTCTGGGGTTTGCATATTGCGTCCAAATCACAGAAACAGCTGCCTGAAAATCTGGGTCATGCTAGCTTCGCCTTTCTTTACTCTCCATAAACTGCGCAGAGAAAATATGGTGCATAACCAATAAAAAAAACACACACACACACACACCCTACACCATCATTACACTTTTTCCAAAAGATTAAACACAAGATTTATAACAGCGTTTTATTACATAAACACAGAGTCCGATGTTCTGATGCTCAATATTCTAGATCTGTGTTTGTTTAAACTTGACCAGCGTGAGGATGCATCACGGTGTCAGTCTGGTCGGCGCTAAGAGACTATACTATATAAGGTCACATTTTGTCTTCTATAAAGGACATTATTACTTATAGAGGTTTTGAATGCATGATCTGGAAACATTGTCATAAATCCATTCCTGAGAAATGTCATCACTATATTGCGATATACAGTACAGAGCAAAAGTTTGGACACCCCTTCTCATTCAGCGAGTTTTCTTTCTTGTGTTCTTTCTTGTGTTCTTCAGCCCAAACGCGTCTCTTCTGCTTGTTGTCTGTCCTTAGCAGTGGTTTCCTAGCAGATCTTCCAGCATGAAGGCCTGATTCACACCGTCTCCTCTTAACAGTTGTTCTAGAGACGTGTCTGCTGCTAGAACTCTGTGTGGCATTGACCTGCTCTCTGATCTGAGCTGCTGTTAACCTGCGATTTCTGAGGCTGGTGACTCGGATGAACTTCTCCTCCGCAGCAGAGGCGACTCTCGGTCTTCCTTTCCTGGGCCGGTCCGCATGTCAGACAGTTTCTTTGTATGGTTGTACTTTGATGGTTTTTGTGACTGCACTTGGGGACACTTTCAAAGTTTTCCCAATTTTTCCAACTGACTGACCTTCATTTCTTAAAGTAATGATGGCGCTCGTTTCTCTTCACTTTTTTCTTGTCATAATACAAATTCAACCTCTTTGAATGAGAAGGGGTGTCCAAACTTTTGCTCTGTACTGTAGCTGTGGGCATAATTCAAGAAAAGCAGTAAAACCATCTCATATTTTATAAATATAGCTAATAACACTGTGGAACTAATTAAACTGGGATATGATCTAAATGACTAAAGGTGTCTAGAGCATGTCCAACTCCACAACTTATAGTTTTCGTAATGATGACAGAGAAAGTTTAGACACCAGGAAGAGAAATTGGGATTCACAGAATAATAAAATGCACTCATACAACATACAGCAGACTATTATTCTTATATTTCTATTACTGCTGTATTCACATATAACCACCCAAGATTCAAGAATTGTATTCTCAGAACTCTTATAACATAGTCTAATGTTTATATAGAATTCTATTACCTATTTATTTTATTTTATTACATGTGCACCATACAGGGCAGCTACACGCTGACATTCCTGCGACCCTGTATATAGGACACGGCGTATAAAAGATGAAGGAATGAATGAATGCAACAAGTCTTAGGCACATGCAAATAAATGCTATAGAGCAAGTATGCCTTTAAAAAGATTATAGATTATAGTAATTAATTAAACAAGATCAGTATTTGAAGGGGGCGGCACGGTGGTGTAGTGGTCAGCACTGTCGCCTTGCACCGCCAGGGTCTGGGCTCGATTCCCGTCTCTGTGTGCATGGAGTTTGCATGTTCTCCCCGTGCTTGGCGGGTTTCCTCCGGGTACTCCGGTTTCCTCCCACAGTCCAAAGACATGTAGGTCAGGCTAATTGGCGTTCCCGAATTGCCCTTAGTGTGTGAATGAGGGAGTGTATGTGTGTGGGTCTGTGATGGATTGGCACCCTGTCCCGGGTGTACCCTGCCATGTGCCCCAAGTCTCCTGGGATCGACTCCAGGCTCCCGTGACCCTGCATACAGGATTAAGCGGTATAGATGATGAGTGAGTGAGCGAGTATTTGAAGGGACAACACTTTGAGGACCCTTTAATGTCAGGGACAATCTGTGCAGATTTATAAGGAAGTTAGATGCTAAGACATCCTGAGCATCCCGCAGAACCACACACACACACACACACACACACACACAGCTCTTCTCAAGGCTTTGACTGTTGCACCTGCTTCTTTTTGGCATGAAAAAATACCGGCAGCTTCCTTTTTGTTTTTTTGATCTAAATATCAGTTTCTTATATAATAAACTGCTTTCCTTTCTGGCATACAAGTTTTTTTTTCTGTAATATTTAATCTTGTGTTTAATTTTAACCAGAAAACATTTTGTACTTTAAATGATCTATTTAGCCAATCATATGGCAGCACCAATGCAAATATCATGCAGATGCAAGTTAGTTAGGAGCTTCAGGTAATGTTCAGAATAGAAAACAATGTGATCATGGCATGATGGTTGGCACACGAAGATGTGGTTAAAAATTTCAAAATGCCAAAGTGATCTGATGGGATTTTCACACACACACACACACACACACACACACACACACATTATTTTTTAGAGCTTAAACATAATGGTGTGAAGAGATCGACAGCTCGGTGGGCGAGCGCTTCATGTTGGTGAGAGACGTCAAAGGAAAAGGGGCAGATTATTTCAAGCTGCAATGAAAAGATATAGAAACTCAAATAATCACTCTTTACTACCGTGATGAGTAGAAACGATCTCGGAACGCGTCAGGCTGCTGCCACATACCTGACTGATTGGAGAACTACGTAAATGAGCAGACGTACAGGTGTTCTTGGTAAAGTGACCCATGAGATTTCATTAGTCACGGCACGTACAAACAAATCTCCAGTTCCTGACCATAATAAGACAGAGAGAAGTGGAAAGACTGATAAACATCAAGGGAAAGCCATAAGCAGTTACAAACCACAAACTGGTACGGTACACACCTTAGACCAAGTGTCTTCCTGCTGCTGAGCTGCACACATGATTTCGAGACATGGGATTAATACGGGCATGACACAGGAACTCAAATAAAATATGAATAACCGTATTAATACCTAGTTTGTAAAACCACTTTCATTAAGAATATGTAAACTGATATTCATCTATCAATCAATAATGTAGTTGACCAAAGTGCTTTACAGAACAAACAATTATACAAGAAAAATATGAAATCAACACAAGCTGCAAAAAATAAAATAAACATGTAAATTTAACGAAATTAATTAGATATGAGAAGAAATGGATATGGATAGACAATAAAAACAGAAAGCATAAAGCAATATTAAGAATATAACTCAATATACAGTAGGATAAAAAGAGAATATTAGGAAATAAAAACAAATCTTTTAGAGAACTAAAAGAAACATATCTAACTACTAGAAATGAAAAGCTAGCACAAATAAATATGTTTTCAATTTGGATTAAAAAAAAAAAAATACAGACCCATAACACATCGAAGTGGGAGCCGCTAACGTAAACACCCCATTGGCAAATGGTTTGCATCGGGATCGTGGCACTTCCAAAAGAAACTGCCCGGATGACCGGAGTTACAGTGTATCAAGAGATCTGTTCAATAAGACGGGGCCAGGCCATGTAAGGCTTTAAAAACATACATCAATCATTTAAAATCGATTCTAAAATATTCCGGAAGCCAGTTGAGAGAACAGAGGACGGGAGTTATGGGATCATGTTTGGAAGAACTGGTTAAGTTCCGCTGTCTTCAGTTCTTCATCAGAAGTGAATCTGCGTCCTCATAGGGCTGCTTTCAGGGGACCAAGTCTAACAGAGTGAGATTAGGACTATAGGGAGGATGCTTTAACATCCCAAAACCACGTTTCTGCAGCATGTTGCTAGTGTGGGCAGAAACGTGCGGACAGTTGTCATCAAACAAACGGCTCTAGAAGTCCAGGCACATTACATAACCGGAGCGGATCATTTTTGACTCACCCGCATCCTTAGGCGTACTCCGCTTCACTTAAACTTATACTGCATGCATTCAACACAAGAATGTTAAGACCGAGATTCACGACTTAAATGATTCCAGGTGAGCAATTAGCTCAAAAAGTAAAGTCAACTTGTCTAGGTTTACAGTGTACCGGTGAGGATTACTCTCTTGTTTTATACTCTAGTATGAATTTTAGCCTCTTCTGATTAAGCAACATATCACCATGTGGTGTTTTCATGTTTCAC
The DNA here is from genome assembly GCA_013621035.1 of Clarias magur. Lineage (NCBI taxonomy): Eukaryota > Metazoa > Chordata > Actinopteri > Siluriformes > Clariidae > Clarias > Clarias magur. The sequence continues at coordinate 1,003,230 of QNUK01000173.1, forward strand.
CGTATGTTTGTATGTTTGCCTGCGTCTTTATCTTTTGCAGTGCCCTCAGCCTTGTCGCGTGATCGTCACCAGCACCACTCGCGCCATCCTGAGCCAGGAACCCAGAGTGAGCTCCTCCACCTCGTCACCTGATCGTCATACGCAAGACCAAACAACCACCTCTACCAGTTCGCAATCTCCTGATCTCATGATAGGACTCACCTGTTCACAATAAACCTCTACAAATAACCCTGATAAACACACAGACTTTGCTCCAGCTTTGTGCTCATGATTGTTTCACACCTTGAAGTTTTTCTGCTTATCATTACCCCATCAGTCTGGTGTAGTCGGTCTGTGATTTTTATTCCATGTTTAACGCATGTGTGAGTTCGTATTAAGGTATAAGGGGAACATATAACGGGAACAAAGTGATCTCTTTGACTTTGATCACTGAATTTCAAAAACCGCTGATCACGTTGTACGTCGAACTGTTGATTTGAAATTTTTGTGGAAATATGATGGACATGATGGACACTGGCGTGCGGTCGCAGGTTCCCCGCTGGATGAGAAACGAAACCGGTCAGATTCAGACATTGACACACTGACGCCTAATCCAGCTGAAAGTATCCTTACTGTTCACAACTCATCCATAGAAGGTCACTCAGTTTCATTACAAAGCAAAGTAAGGACCATACCCTCAACCGAAAAAAACACCCGACAGCAATCCAGTTTGTGTGTATACACTTCATTTCTTGAATGAGTTTTACATGAATATCACCTTGTTTACAATGTTTGTCTTTTTTGTTGTTGTTCAGTTTAAATCTTTGAACTGAATGGAAAGTCTGACGTTCATTAAAACATGCCGCTGTATGATGGATTCATTTCAGTGCATGTGATTCTAAATAAAGAAATGTTCTGAGGTATGTTGGGCGCATGGTTTGTGGTAGTCGTTCGGCCTCTTCTCACTCAGCGGGCACAAAAATAACATTTTCCATTTTCCTTCCAGTCCGTCAAGCAGACTAAACACTTGATGACCCCATCTACTGGTGACATTTAAAAACCCCGATATAATTCAAACAAGAAAAACACGTTCACACACTCTACAGCGTCGTCTGACTTACGACTGCGTTTATCATTTATCATCATTATTCATTTTCATTATTATTATTATTATTATTATTATTATAATGGATACCATAGGGTGTCGCAAAATCTCTGTACATGAGGGAAATGAACACTTTTTTTTTTAGCTAAATGTATCTTTATTCACCAGATTCCATCGATGTGACTGAAACTTCTTGGTAAACATTAACATTTTCCGCTCACGATGAACTCGTCTTAACACATCCGGTGGTACAACTGCACGTTACACGACTTGTGCATGTGATCTTCACAGACGTTCTTAAACGTTACGCTTTAAATACGTGTGCGTAAGACTTAGCCTCTAAAGTGTGTCTGTTCATTTTCTACCTCTGATGCAGATCATGTGTTCTGGCTTGCTTGATTTTTTGTTTGTTTGTTTTATTCCTTTTCCGAATGTGCTGTGTTAGTGTCTTTAAATAGCTTTAAAGTGCATCATCCTATTAAGGAAATGCATTTCCTAGCCAAGCGGAACATAGGGACCAGAAACATCCATGTCCTTCCGGTTATCTGGCTTTTCCCTCCTGCATTTTTGACAAACAAAATAAGGGGAAAAAAATGTATTTAAGCACATTAATTCATGATGACATATTATAGCTATATTTAGCTATATAAAAGTTAATACACAACTAAGGCAAAGTCTAGCCTCGCCTTATTTAATGTAGCTCTTTTAAGAAGGAGCGGCAGAATGGGGCGGAGCTGAACGTTGCGCCAGGGGGGTGTCTCTTGGTATATGAGGTCACAATGGGAGAAAATCTGATTTGCTTGTTTAAGCCCCAGCTAGTACAACAATTTATTATGCTTTTTTTTATTTTATTTTTTTTTTATTATTCCTCAAAAGTCCTTGATTTCACTCCTCCTCCAAATGTGGCAATTCGGTGTCTATGTAAATGAGCGACTGCAGAGCCACGCCCACCAGAGAACAGCAGAACTGAGCAGCAACACGCCAAAGTTCAAAGGGAGGGATTGTACTTAGTGTATATGAGGTCACAATAGGGGAAAATTCCAGGTGGATTGTTTAAGCCCTAGAAAATATAACTAATAACTAAAAAATGACAAAAAAAAGCGAGGGAATGTTTTATTTACACACACACACACACACACACTAGTGAACTTTACGTATTAGGTCCCCTTCAATAGTCATATGAAAAAATAAATCGAATATAACCTAAGCATGAACAAATGTTACGGATATTTCTGTTCATTTTCCTTCTCTACAGAGACTTTTACTGCACGTCATAGGATTTCATACTGTAGCCAGAGAGCAGGGCCTGCATGTACCATGATCATTAAAATCCCATCCAAAAAGGCTAAAAATGGTGCTCCTCTGTAGCCGTATCACCAGCTGAAAAGACATAAGTCATAATATTGCTGCCCTGGTGTCTGACATATCATTAAACATTTAACAATAAGAATTCTCAGCCATCCCGGATGATGGCTCACTGCACCTTACTGCGCTCTCTGATTCCCAGTGTAAGCTCCCCTGTCAGAAGCAGGTCCCATGTGGAAAAAAAAACTCTGTCTGCTTTGTCAGACAGCGGGCGTGCGCTGGTGCCCGCTCTGCCGCTGATGAATGAGGACGGTGTATTTCAGGGAGCATTTCAAGTAGCTTCTCTCGTGAGTGATGCGGCACGTTTATTACTGCTCGGAATCCTGCTAATGTTTCTTGTAAAAAGCAAAGGACACATCTCTCCTTTGATGTTTAATCTTATTAGTTTCTGCCGGCATTGTGTCACGACGAGAGGTTTGTAACGTCAAGGACGCGTGGAGTGATTATGAAGAGATACTCGATTCGATAGCGGGAAGGTTGGCATGACACGATAATCACCAAACGACTCGAAGAGTCACGAGAATAAAAAGCCTTGAGGGTGTGAGGATCAGGAATCGTGTAATCCAGGTTGAATGCGAGAAGACCCTTTCACTATCAGGAAACAGAGAGTTCTCCCAGACACCCAGCACCGTAGCCTAAACACACACACGTACAGATGTAGAGAAAAATGTGAAGGATCCATTCTTTGTTTGCGTGGGAAACAAGAACTCGAACAGACCAGACAAGATACTGTAGATATGTAGCTGTAAAGTTTCTGCTCAACAAGAAACTAGTTGTTAAAACATTCTTCTGGACACAAGGTCACATCCAAAAGGCCCACAGACCCGCTCTGCATTGGAGTTTAGCTGCGATCCGGTAGGAGAGGAAGAATGTACCGTTAAACCTGGGGGGGGAAAGGATGCAAGATGAGCACAGATGATGAATCGGGTGTCCTCACTTCCTTCACTTCCACTGGGCTGATCCATCTTCTCCTGAGTTTTTTGCAGGCTCCTCAAAGTGTACGGCTTTGGAAACTGGAGCAGAGTGAAAAACGATCAGCGACAGGATGAACAGACACTAGAGAGGCTCCTGCGGCAAGGCTAGAATTAGCGCCTTTCTTCAGACTGAACCCACTTAAAAGTCATTTGCTTCCCCAGGGGTTTTTTTTTTTTTTCGCTGAAATTAAACCAATGCTGGACACGTGTACAATATTCCCATTAAAAGTTTGAGGGCACAAAAAAAAAAAAGAGAGCGAAGAAAAGTTACAATTTTCATGGTCGGTTGTTTGATCACCATTACATCACTCACTCGTGGTCGCGGGAGAGATGGAGCCGTTCCCAGGGGACTCTGGCACGAGACGGAGTCACCATGGACGGCGTGCCAATCTGTCGAAGAGCGCACAACCACAAACACACTACAGACAATCTGGAGATGTCACTCTGCATGTCTTTGGACTGTGAAAGGAAACTGGATACCTGGTGGAAACCCACCAAGCACAGAGAGAACATGCAAACTCCGGGCATACAGATCCATACAGAAGGCGGGAAGCATCCAGCATGCAGGTGCGGGGACACGGTGTTAACCACCGACTACCATCATACAAAATTACATGGCAAACATTTAGTGCTTCTATAGTTTGTTTCTCCGGAGGAACCCTAGGTAGAACAAGAAGGATTTTGCATAATCATGAGTTTATGGTGGCTCAGAGGGCTAAGGCACTGCGTTACTGATCGGAAGATCGGCGGTTCGATTCCCAGCTCAGCCAGGTTGCCATTGTTGGGCCCTTGAGCAAGGCCCTTAACCCTTAACTGCTCCAGGGGCGCTGTACCATGGCTGACCCTGCGCTCTGACCCCAGTTACACTGGGATATGCGAAGAAGGAATTTCACTGTGCTGTAATGTATATGTGACAAAATAAAGGCTTTACTAAGGCTATGATGATTATGATGATGATTATTAATAAAACAGGTGCATGTTATCCAGTCATTCTCTATACCACTTATCCAGTATACAGGGTCAGGCTTGGGAGGCGTGGAGTCTATCCCAGGAGACTTTGGGCATGAGGTGGGTGGGGTACACCCTGGACAGAGTGCTGATCCATCTCAGGGGGACACACGAGTGCCTGGACCGTTCCATTACAGCAGCGACTTGACGTCATTATAATTGTCTATTCGAAATGAACACACCATGTGTAATATTCTCCATCAGAGCTAGAAGAAAATATAGCTTAATATGCCAGCCGCTGCCCTCCAGCTGCGTCGAAACCAAGCTCAGAAATGATTTCACACCACTATTAAGGTTCAGGACGAGTGCCAATCGTCGAGCTTCATAGGGGGAAAAAAAAAATCACAGAACAGATTGGGTAAATTGAGGACAGACTTGGTGTTAAATCTTTGAGCTCTGTGGGCCTCGGTTATTGGTGTCTTATCCTCTATCTAGATATCCTTCTGACGTTCTTATCTCAGAGCTAGCAGTAGGTTTCACGCCTAATGGGTGTCATTTGGCATGATTACTAGCACCCTTTAAAGAAATTCCCCCCCCCCCAAAAAAAGACTATATTTAAGGGTCCAGTATTTTACTAATTCTTTAACAAGTTGAAATAGATTTCAGAGCTCGCACAAAGTGTGTGTTAGTGCTCCCGCTGAAATACCTTCACGCCTTAAACTCCCTTCATTTCACTCCTCCCTCAAGCGTGCTGTTTCAGTGTCTGCGTGAATGAACTACTGCTGAGACAAAAATGAGGTCACAATAGGGGGAAAAAACGAGCTCTAGCCGATACCAAAATGGGAAAATGGGAAAAAAGGCAGGAAAATATTTTTTGTTTGTAGATACACACTAGGAAAATGACAACAAAAAAAATAAATAAATAAAATTAAAGTTAATTTTGCATAATAAGTTGCCTTTAAAATAAACATCACACATAAATTATTCAAAGACAATTTCATTATTCATTCACAAAAATCATTATCATAAAGGAACGCACAGATAATGGTTTCAGAATTGAAGAGGTCGTATAACCTTTAGCTATTCACAGACTTCTCTGTTTGGTGTCACGATCATCATCTGCTTCCTCAAAATGCGGATCCTGACCTTATGTTGTAGAAAAACATTTTTGTCCTGTGAATAAAAAAGGTTACTGTGTTCAGAGAAAAGCAGCTCAGCCTGTACATGAAACGTAGTCTGAATTGTAAAGAGACGTCCACATGCACAACCTTGAGAACAGGAAAACGCCCGTCCACATGTCGAGGCCAAATTTGTTAGATATTACGACGATATCTACGATACAGGCTCAGCGCTGTAACCCGGACGAGGCTTTGCCAAATATCAGTTCTAGTTCAGAAGAATACTTAAGAATATATAAGTGTCCGGACCACTAGTAAACATCACAGGAAGACGCTCAGTGCTTCTATTCTTTATAACGAAGTCGTCACTAAATAATTACTGAGGTCGGGGTTTGGGGAAATATTTCATCATTTTTTACAAAACATGTTGAAAAGACCCCGTGTTAAACAAAGTCCCGAGCACATGCATATGTTAAAACAAAATCTAAAATCCCACTCGCTGCACGTGTTATGTATTAAATTTTTATGAGAATTGCCAGTCATTCCGGAGCTGATGGTATAGATCACTATAAAGTTGCAGAAGCTATTTCATATTTCATGTAATAGACTACAGAGGGAACAGGAAACAGATTGGCATTGCTCTCTGTTTATTGCTGCCACTAGCAGTTCTACATTACTACATCGTTCAGTGAGAAAGGCCACATCATTTTCAGCGCAGGCTACATGAACGAACAATATAATCTGTTTTCCAGGGCCGTGATATACTGCACTTAGTGTGTCTGTATATCAGGCAGACTGCTACTGACCTGCTTGAGCCGAAACTTGGATTTGACAGAAAACAGAAAGACTTTTGAAGGGCCCTTTTTCTTCCTCTCTTTTTAAATATGCGTTAAATCTCTAAGCACAAGGACTGTTTTTCCGCATCTGTCTACTGATATTCACTTTCTCAGTGCTAACAGTAAATATTATACAGTACCTTACTCTATTATTATCTTCCTCTATTATTATCATGTAATAGTAATGGCACTAATTTCACAACAGGTTATGTTAAACCTTGCCCTGGTGGCCCTGCTGCTATAACAGCAAGAAACACACACACACGCACACGCGCACGCGCACGCACACACACACACACACACACACACACACTCCTCCTACTGGATACTATAAATACACTACTATATGTGCAGTAGTGCTTAGCCGAAACCATTGAAAGGACAAACATTACACTGTCGGAAATGATCTCACATCAGCAACCAACATAGTATAGTCTGTTGTCTGACTGTTGCACGCTTATCAAAATGAGCAAACAAGGGAGCTGAAAGACTCTTGATTGCCCCTGGATGGATGTCTGACTGCTGCACCATTAACACACACACTAAGCCACAGTTGCATACATTATTCATGTATCTTATTATAAAGAATAAAGCAGATTTATGTACTGTGACGTGACTGTTTGCACAAGTAATTGCAGAGAAATTGAAGGAAAAAAAAAAAGAATGAAAAAAAAAAAAAAGCTGGTGCTTATGTTCTGTGCTTAAAATTGAGTATAATAAAACTGCTCATGTTTAATCAACTGTGAATCTCAGCATCACAGCAGAAATATTGTGCAACAGCACCATCTGCTGGTTGACGTCTGGAACTTACTGACAGCTCTTGGCTGAACGTGTTAACGCATGATCAGATTAGTCTGTAAATAATTGTACAGTAAGTGGAAAAACAGAAAAGCATGTGTAATTATTCATGCATAATAGTTTTTTTCTTGTTAGCACATTCATATGGAAACAGCTTTTTAAAATTAATTATATAAGGAACCATCAATAAAATGCATGCAATGTACAAAACAGCTTTTATTGATTGAGGTTCACATTCAGTTGCTTTGACAAAACAGGTCCAACGTTCATAATGCACAATTAAAGACGATAACTTTTCCATTTTTAAAATTTTTGGGCATTAACCTTAATCCAACGGGTGAAGGCAAGAGGAGAACATCGAGGCAGAATTTCACCACAGGACATGAGCCACACAACCCCCTCTGTGAAGCTAAACATACTGTATACTTTCATATAACATAAATGAACATCACATTTAAGCACACACACACACACACACACACACACACACACACACACACACACACACACACAGGTCTTTAGTTCTGTAAGGAATTTCTCCTGCTTTTCCACATTCAAAAGTGCACCATGTTACAGGTGGGACGAGATAAACCTGTGGCTTGTGAGTTTTTGATTTGCTACTTGGGGAATTTACTGAGAGGAAATGAATGCGATTGGTGAAGACGTGTCACGGGGCACTAATACCCCTGGGTGAAGTTCAAGCCGGTTTCTGAGTGGAAGCCCGATCCTGGGGCAGTGAAACGGTAGGCAGCGTAGGCGACTACAGACCCCAGCATCAGTCCAGCCATGTAGGACACCGTCATGGTGTTTCCTATAGAAAACAGGCAGCATAGGTTTTATATTCATATAAACGATTTATATAAAAAATATTCATTCTTTTTGAAAAGTGTTCAGACCTCTTCACATTCTACAATAAACGTATATTATTGTATAACACATTCGAACCCTGGATGCTGGAGGTGTGAGGCGACTGTGCTAACCACAAGACATATCATATACAATAAAAAATGATTTAAGGTGGCATGGTTGCGTAGTGGTTAATATTGCCACTCTGGACCTCTAAGGGTTGGGTTTCCTCTGGGTTATATGGTTCCCTCCCACAAGCCAAAGACATACACAGAATTGAGAGATTGGGAATTTTGGCATTCCCAATTTGCCCAAAGTGTGTAGGTTTGCGCCCTGCTTTATGTCCTGAGTTCCGTGGATAGTGGTATAGATAACCCATGGATGGATGGATAATTTATTTTAAATCTAATTTGTAGAATCTCATCACAGGTAAGTCACTACACAACACTGCACTGCACACATACAAAACATAGTTTACAGATGTTCTGTGCTTTGCCTTTGAAACTCTTACACTCATTTAGATACTTAAGGCATATTTTGTATGCTTTAGTTATTGTTGTGGTGAAAGGCACACCTTCAGGCTTTCTTCTCTGTAATTGGCTGCATTTTTATTTCCCTTAATTCTGAACACTCTCTGCAGCTGAGAAGTACCAGGAGAGCACGATGCTGCTACAACCATACTTCAGGGTAGGGATTTACCCAGCAGTAATCAGCAGAACCTTATTTCAACCAGATATATTGCATGAAGTTCAATTGGCAAAAAAATTTATTTCTTTCTCATTAGATTATTATTTTTTTTCTCATGCTCTCACAGTCCATTAAGTGCCCGGCATATGCCTTTAAACTCAGGAGCTTTCAGTCTAGCCATGATGGAGTAAGACCAATCCGCTCGTCAGGTTCCCCATATCAACAGAGAATTTGAAGCTGCTTTAGACTGGCTATTGGTCTGTTGTTGCCTGTGTTCCAGTTCAACCCCAAAGTGTTCAGTGGGGTCGAGGTCAAGGGTCATGAGTTCTTTATACTGCAACCTTGGCAAACTACTGTATGTCTTCATGAAGCTTTGTGTACAGGGCCATTGTCATGCTGGAACCCTTTTGGCCGCTTAGATCCAGTGCTAAAACATCAGTCAGGTTTCCCCAAACTTTTGGTCATAAAGTGGCCAGTTAAAAAAAAAAAACTTAAATGATGTTACTCATATTAAATTAAATGATGTAGATTAAATTAACTGTTTTACTGCGACAGGCTGTTTCTGTACCAGCCTCAGCAGCGACCTCATTTCCCCTCTCGTCTGTTCCGACCCCTCAGCATTCAGCATTAGCAGTGAACTAATCACCTCCTGACCATCTCTCATCATCTGCACCTGTTTCTCACTGGATCGGGACTTAACTTAGATGTTTTTTTTTTTTATTGCTTGAATGATTCAGAGGTCACTGTGTGGATTAACAAACACAAAACACATTCATCTGTCTGCAGAGGAAGACCTTTGTCTGGAGAAGTCTACATTGAAAATATAATAAAGTCTGGCGCTTCTGAAAGTCTGGAAACAAAATATGAAGAAATAGATGGGTCAAGACGTTTGCACAGAACTGTACAGTACATCTAAAACAGTGTAATATGAAATGAAGGAGTCTGAATGCTTCTTTGAACTCATGGCAGATACAGACGTAGACATGTCTGGGTAAAATAAATGGATTGTATCTCTTTTACAATTTATCTACAAAAGGAAATGACAAAAAAAAAAATCTGAAAGGAATCAAAAGAAAGAAATTAAGGTTTTGCCAAGATCAGTATCAGGACTAGATTTAAAGATGGCAGTAAATTACTTCTTGTGGAGTTTTAATAGATATGTCAAAAAGAATGAATAAAAATCAGCCAAACTGTCCAAGTTGGAACAGAGATGTCAAGAAGAATGAAGAATAACTGAATATTACGCCTGAGGGAACTCGTCAGCTGTGCAACCGATAGGAAAGGGATTGGAGGCAATTACGTATTAAGGGAAAGACTGAGCATAAAGATTTTTAGACAATATAGGGTCTGATTATTAATCGGGCAGTGAATCACATTTGGTAATGTACAAGCTCCAGTGTCAGAAGCTCAACGGAAGAAAAAAAACAACTTTTTTTTTTCTTTCTCACATTATTATGTCGATACCTATTTCACACAAATATTACAGATAATATTTAATCTGTTTTAAAATATTTTTACATATACAGTACACTTTTTGGAAAGGTTATTGCCCTCTGCATGCTAGGAGCTATATATGGATCTAGCTAAGCAAATAGATTTAACTAAGCAAATACATACTACGCAAACCTTGCAAAAAGAATAAAATAAAATAAAAAACGCACAAAAAAAAGTAAAAAGCCTAGTATTTATTTATTTATTTTTTTACAGGTATTTATGTGTTTCCAATAAAGGTTTAAAGTAACATTTAAACTTTTATCTTATTAATAAACATTAATTTGAACATTAATACATATCATCTGACCATTTAATACCTCATATAATGATGAATGAATCCACAAATTCACACTAAGGCCTAGTTCACACATACTTAGTTTTTTTTTTTTTTCTTCTTCTTCTTCCATTTTTCTGTTTTGGCTTTGGTCCACATACAAACTGTGTTTTAGGTCACTGAAAACGGACCTTTTTGGGAAAATACTTTCAGGATGAAAATATTTAGAAACTCAGATTTCAGTGTTGGTGTGTAGGCAGGACAAACAAAGCCTTCAGCTTGTAAGAGCGCGTGAGACGGGCCACGTGTACACAATGGACAAACGGAACCGGTATATATTGATACTCAATTCAATAAAACATTCAATACTATAATATTTGTTTATAATATTATAAATAAATAAAACTTTATTTACATCGCTTCCCTTATATAATTTCCTTTCATTTATATATAATGATATATAATCATATACATTTCTTCTTATTCTGTCAAGCTGCTTTGAGACACTGAGCATTTTAAAAGCACTATACAAACCAAATTGAATTGAATTCCGTTATGCGGTCGATAGCGCGAGCTAATTAGAGAAGAAACTGCCAATGAGAAGTCGTGCGTGGAAGTCTGTGATTGGCTGGTTTTGTAACGGCGGTTGTGTAACGCAGGACTGGACAAAGTTGAGCGTGCGCAGAAAGAGAAAGAAAGAAGAAAAAAAAAAAACCCCGATGTTTCGCGCATGCGCGGATAACACGTTGAGCGCGCCGAGGAGACACTGCACGCGGATAGAGCGTGTTGTCTTCTCTCAAAATGTCGAAATTGTGCGTTCAGGATTGTGGCATGAATATAACGCCATACTACATACATACATACGTGTCCCCTGTGTACGGCGAAGTGTGCTTGTGATAACTTTTGTCTTTTTCGGGTGAGGATTATATATACGCGGTACTGACAGGAATATCTGTATGTATCTGCTACTTATGTCAGACAGTAAAGCGTCATAACGGGCGTTCTATCAATTCATCCTACTCGTTATTTCTACCCAGCCTTTCTGCGCATGCGCAGTAAAAAATACGTCGCGCTTAAATTCATTCACGTGCGAATTTACTGAGGTAGTTCATAGTTTTGTGCTTTTAATTGACATTTGATTTGATTCACATGCGTATATATAACAGTTCACCTGTGAATTGAAGGTTAGGAATGATTCTTTTTCTTTTTTATCATTTCTACCCATGTTAAAACTATAGTAATGACATTCTGATGAAGTCATGTGTCAGAATCTGCTGCCCATGTTAAAACTGAGTACTGCATTAAAATTTTTTTTTTTTTTTGCAGTCTTGTGTCCATTTGGATAATGTTGGACAGACTAGTATAACTATCCCTTTTTTCTACCAGTAGGAAATTCTGACAAGTAGGAAAAAACTGACAGAACAACAGCTCTAATCTGAGGTGCTGGTTGTTAATTGGTTATTTCTGAGGCTGGTACAATACTATTAATATAATGAATACTGGTATTAATTCTAAATGAACTTCTCCTCTGCAGCAGTAAGTTTTGGTCTCGCTTTCCTGGGAAGGTCTTCATGAGAGACAGTTTCATCATGGAGCTCGATGGGTTTTACAAACACACTCGACACACAATACTGTTCTTGTAAGAAATGTTCCAGAACAGCCGATCTTCATGTCTTATTAAATAACACCCGACTTATTTCATAGTTTTGAACCAATCCAATATTGTTGTAGTATGTAGAAAATAATTTCAAACATGTGTCCAAAGTTTTGACTGACACCATATACACCAAATATTCTATGTAAAACATATATACACAGGTCAACAATTGTTATCTATTCCCTTTTTTAAAACTCGAATTTAATTATGGTAGCAGTGTGTAGTGTTATGTTTCCTCTAAAGATGTCAGTAGTCACACCATCGTGTGTTGATGCGATCGTGTGTCCGTCAGAAGAGAGGCAAATATTTTTCATGTTGAAGTGTGTATACATTTTTTGGCCCCTCCGTATATAATAGGTGTCAATGAGAACAAATGTGAGTTCTATTATGCTCTATACTATGACTTGGGCTTTTAGTCTTTACTGGAAACACAAGCGTACAAATGATTTAAAAGCATTAGATTCACCTGCGAGCTCTCTCTGCTCAGGTGGCACCTTTCCAGCAGCCTGGATCATGGGCACGCTACCGAAGTAACCATTCGTGACGCCCATGAGGAGGGAGAAGACACAGGGCCACGCTGGATGACAGAGTGTAGGCTTTGGCACGGGATACACACACATGATGAAGAGAGGGATAAAGACCACCCTTATGCAGGAGAAGAACAGCAGACGCACCCCATTCCACTCATAAGGCAAAGCGGCTAAGATCTACAGACAAACACATTTTGGTAAATACTCATTTCTCATGCAAGTACTTGAATTGAGTAATAAAGATCCAGTATGCGTAGGACCATGGGGTGAATTATTAAACAGTTGTTCTTGTTTTATTCAGGAGCTCACTTTGCCAACGAAATCGGACATGTTGAAGATGGCCATGATGAGGATGGGGAGCCACTCTCCCAGCGTGGCGTTGCGGATCTCGGACTCCAGGCCGGGAAACAGGCACAGTGTGATGAAGTAGGTGACGGCAATGGACAACATGTAGGGCCAAATTACACGAGAGACCACATACCGATGCAGGATCATATCTGAAAAAAAACGCAAAGGGTAAACTCATTTCATTATAAGTTATAATTAGCAAATTGTTTTAAATTATTATTATTGAAAACTCATTTGATTATGAAGCTACTTTCCTACTATTTGATTTTGAAATACTATTGATCATAATTTGATTCACCCCTCATTTTATCCATTTTATTAAAATAATAAGCAATTATTATTTTTTAGAGCGGTATGAATTAAATGCTGAGCATTGCTTTGAGGTCTGAAACAGTGCTCCAATATCAGACTCGACAGACATACACTATATGTTCAAAAATATGTGGACACCTGACCTACACTACCGCTCAAAAGTTTGGGATCACTTGCCAATTTGTTTTTTTTCCCAAATAAAAACACATTTTCATGCAATTCACAAACAGTTAAAGTTATTCTTAAAAGAATTCTGAGTGTAATGGAGTGTCCGGCACAGTCTCCGGATCTGAACCCTACTGAGCCGTAGTGGTAGCAGCGTGACCATATGGTACGGAGGAAGAGTCCATCACGCCAATCCATCTTGTGGGCGACGCTCCAGGAAGCACGGGGTGAAATCTCATCAGATTATCTTGAACATCTAGAATGCCTACGGTCTGCCAGGCTGTAATTGCTGCAAAAGGTGTTTTCAAAATCCTCATTTGTAACTCGGACAATGTCAGCATGTCTTGTAATTTTGCTATATTTTTTATTCAGACTAATTTCCTGTGTGTTTACTTGGAAAACAATAACATTTCTAATTGATCCCAAACTTTTTGAGCAGCAGCGTACATGTTTTAGCTCCTCCTCTCTGATTATAATATCCTCCATTGTTTGGATTGTATCTTTGGGGATTTGTGTTCTCTTAGCCAAAAGAGCTGGAACTGATGCAGGATGTGGAGAACTGTCAGTGCAGTTCATTATAAAGGTGTTCATTGGGGTTGAGGTCAGGGCTTTGTGCACTCTGGACAAATGTGTGCTTCCAATATTACGTCAAACGTTTTGGAAAGAACCACTTACTCTATGGGTGTGATGGTCAGGTGTCCACAAACTTTTGGCCATATACAGTGTTATATATAGATACACAAATGGGCAGTGGTGGCTCAGTGGGCTAAGGCACTGAATTACTGATCGGAAGATCGGTGGTTCAATTCCCAGCTCAGCCAGGTTGCCATTGTTGGGCCCTTGAGCAAGGTCCTTAACCCTAACTGCTCCAGGGGCGCTGTACCATGGCTGACCCTGCGCTCTGACCCCAGTCATGCTGGAATATGCGAAGAAGGAATTTCACTGTGCTGTAATGTATATGTGACAAAATAAAGGCTTTACTTTACTTTACTTTACAAACAACACAGTTCTTATATATAAAGACAGAATAAAACGTGCCCTCAGACACGTGATGTTTCGATATAGATAGACGGAGCCGAAGTTTGCTGAGAGTTGGCGTGGTAGAACTGGATCAGGGCTGATATTCAAAGCTTTAAAATTCAAAGCTTTAAAAAGCTTTAAAAAGCTCAGGATCAGGGCTGATATTCAAAGCTTTTATTCAATTGTATAAAAAAAAGTCAAAATTTATAAAGTGCGAGTAACTGAAGTAATAATTTGCAGTTTTAATCTGTCCCTTGCAAGGAGCTCTTTGTTGTCGTACTCTTAAACAAAGTCATTTGCTCGGGTATTATGCAATTTGTTGTGTTCTACTGAACTGCTCAATTTGTGCTTTTTATTATGGTGCATCGTTCAGACTAATAAATACATGGGTATATAAATGCACAATGGTTGTGTTAGGATTTCTCGGTCTGATCTTACCCTTGATGCCCGGCCAGCTCCTTTTTATCTTTTGCCTCGGCACATCAAATCTCACATATGTGCTGCTGCCACTGGATTCTGGTTCTGCACTGCCGTCTTCTGCAGGAGAAACACCCACTGCACCATTGTCCTTGACATCAAAGACATCACGTTAGACTGAAAGCCATGGCAGCTACAGTACATTGCTTTGCAGCAACGGGAAGGGGGGAAACTTGTATTTTCAGGAAGGTACTGATTTTGCCTGACATTAGATGCTGTAAAATGAAACATTGAGAAAGACAATGAAGGATGTGAGAGCACTGATTAGCTGTGTCGGAGGATATGACGTATCCAGCTGTTATGCATCTCTGTGTGACGGGTTTGCAGTTCTGCAGGGGCCGGTGAAGAGGACCATTACTTGATTAAGTGCAAGGCTGTGCCAATAAAGCCACTCTCTTTATTTGTCGAAATGAGTGCCAGGTTTCCAAGGCGATAGACCATCCAGGACGATGGTCAGAGAAACTATATGAACCCCTGTTTCAGTTCAAATCTATAATTAGTTTTCGGCTAATCGGGTTGCTACTGATTTGTGGCAGTTTTTCTGTCTGTAGGCTGTACACGAACGGCGATCTTGTATTTGTTCAGAATAAGTCAATTGTATTATTTAGCCAGAAAGCTGGGTTTCCAAATATGAGAATATATCTAACATAAAAAAAAAAACCCTACACTTATTAGTATTCTGTCTGTCAACTACAGAAACACAGTTGTTGTGCTGAAGTACTTATGTAAATGAGCTAAACAGCATCTAACACTAAATCAAGGTCTTTCACTCTGTCTCTCTGCTAGCGAGCAGCGTTCAACACAATCAGGCCAATAGACCCGAACGAACGGCAGGAAGTATTGAACCACTTCCAAGAAAAACACCCATGTCATTAAGTCTAAAGGGGTTTTACTTTCATGGCCCATTTCATTTGATGAAGGCTACAAACCTCAGACATCATAACACAATATGACAGTATTTTTGCTTTGCCGTCTGTTCTCAAACTGATTTCTAAACAAATATTTCTGATTTCTCAATGAACTGAAATTACATAAGCATATGTGTTGGTACAGAATACATCTCTTTTTTGCTAATTATTGGACTGTGGATTACACGCCTACTGAGGAGATTTAAAATCACTGGAATTCGATTAAGAACCCTTTCAACACGTTATTAAAACCCGGAAGGATAGTGCTGAACTGTCAATTTCACAGGAGGAAATGTCGAAAAAACATGGCTCCTGACTCCCAGTTTTACTAAATGTTGCAACTGTAATGATCTAATCTATGGTTTAAAGTGGGAATTAAGCTTTTACAGGTAACTCGGCTCAGATTTGGGACCAGCTCGAACACCAGAAATAGATTAAAACTCACAAAGCCTCTATTATATTACAATTATTACTAAACATCAATCAATCCATCCATCCATCTAGGAACTTCTGTAGTCCAACTAGGTTGTATTTATTCGCATTTGTACAGTGTGGTAGGACCTCTGGACAACATTCACAAACTAGGGAAGCACCACCAAGCACGGGGAGAATATGCAAACTCCACACACACAGACACAACGTGGGAATCAAACCCAGGACCCGAAGGTGAAAGGTGACAGTGCTAACCACTACGCCATCGTTCCACCAAACGTCAATACAACAAGAAAAGCTAAAAACACTGCATAACATCCATAAAACAAGGTCAAAAAATGTACAGGCCTATCGTATACTAAACAAGATATCTGTGAATAAAAATGCATAAAACAAGCCAAGCCAAGCTCTGCAGCTTTGTTTATGCATTCTGTCTAGGTGCTGGAGTTTTTCTACAGTTCTATAGAGGAGTCTTTCCTTTTAACCACAGGACAGAAAAAGCTATAAAAAGCATAATTTTAGTGGATGCTCAGTGTTCAAAGATACTAAACCAGAATCATACCGATGTCTTTAACGCTGCACTTACAAATCTCACGTCCTCCGTTATGACGTCATGGTGGACTTGGTACTGATTGCCGTGGTGCGAACGGTCTTTGGAGTGGCTCAACCCTTGGCGCGCCAGGCTGGTGTAGTAACGGACAAATCGTGTCCTGCGCACCAGCAGATGCAATATGAAACATTTCAGCTCCATGCCGATGGAGATGAGGAAGAAGATGATGGTGTTCTTCCTCTCGTCTTTAATCAGCATCTTGGTGAAGATCCGACTCAGTGAAATGATCACTCCAGCCGTGCCTGAGAAAAGAACAGCGCTTTCAGTACACACGCAGTTCTGTACCGGGTCTGAGATGAACACAACACCTGCTCATCACAGTGCTGTCAAAAACTCACTTCTGAAGGTGTTGATTAGTTCAGTAAAACGGGACGGCTCTGACAGATTCATTCATGCGTAATTAAAATAAGAAGATTTCTTTTAATACTGTCAGTTTCATGCTTTATTGTTTCTACCTTAACAGTTCGTTCACATCCCAGTAACAGTTTGTTTAAAAGTTTTATTTAACAAATTCAGATATTAAATCATTAAACATGCAAAACGCTTTCTGAGAGTAGGCATGTGTTTAACATTTATTAAAGGATTTTGCTTGCTGTAAAGGTTAGTAAGTTTTCTGCCATGGGAGATGTTCAGTCTTGTGCTTTCTAGATTCTCTGTAAAATACTGAGCTGCTATAAGGGTTCTGATATTAACTAAACTTTACCATGCCTGTATGTCCATAAAACAACCCCTTCTTGCCCATTCCTTAACTGGTAACACTTCCTATAGCGCGTATCCAGACAAATATACATGCAAATGGATCGCTGGAACCCTTTTGTCTAACAGGAAGATGCTAATGTATTTCCTATCGTCTGTCTGTCTGTCTGTCTGTCTGTCTGTCTGTCTGTCTGTCTCAGGACCTATTTATGAGTTACATCCTAATGACTGTGATTCTTTTGATGTATGTGACATAAGGGACCTGGCCAAAAGCTGGAATATTCTGTCTTTGCTAATAGAAAGAGAACTTCAGACACCCCGTGTATGCCATCATGTTTGTCTCTCTCCCAGTTTGTGGCCGGCCTGTAAGCGTATTGAGGTACAGCGAGCTCATCAAGCAATAATTCTTCCTTTAATTCGTTTTAAATTCAACAATTTAGTTGCTCCTTTATTCTAAATCCTTTATTAATTTTTAGAGAGAGAAAAAGTAGGCTGGAGAGGGAGCAAGTGTTTATAGCTGTTATAATGTAAGTGTTAACTGGAACGATACTCTCCTGTGAATTTTCCCCAACATTAAATATTACAACAAACAGCTTGTTAATTAATAAATTAATAATTTATTTGATGGCAGAGCCTGTGATGCTAAATAAATAAAACACTTTGGGATGCGTTGTTCTGGAGAAGAAAAAAAAATCCACTTCATTATGGTAAGAAATCTACTTTCCTTTAACAGCACCTATATTCTTTAAATCAATCATGCCGGATTAGCTTACTTTCTCCCGTCATTACTCCTTGTGTGTACCGCTTCGGAAGCATTCCCATGTAGCCATAAAAACTGGACTGCTGCACTGTTGACACATCAGACAAACTATCAAACTCACAGGTTAATTACAGCAGATATACAGTATACAGTACTTCAAAGAATATCACTGAAGAAGCCCTCAATAAGATGGCGCTGTACCCCGTACCTGTGCATCCGAATGCCACAACACCCACAGCTATTAGGTTGAGGGCGTACGCCTGGTTTGTGGTGAACTTCTGCAGCCACACGTCAAAAATGCTGACAAAAAGCAGAGGGCCGAGAGCAAAGAGGTAACCTGGAAGAAATGGCGTTTACTTCACATATGTGATTTTCCACCACATTATATTACAGTCGGGAAAAAAGCAATACTAACAGTACTGGAGCTTGTCAACCTGGCTAAATATTCTGCGTCCTGCCTTTGGCAAATGAAGGGCATTGGTGTCTCAGTGGCATGGCTCAGTGCCCAAACCCCAGCCACTGGTGCAGTGCCAGTCCCAAGCCCGGATAAAACAGGAGAGTTGCGTCAGGAAGGATGTTGTACGGTATGTGGATTAGCTGGTCCGCTGTGGCGACCCCTCGACAGGAGCAGCCGAAAGACTAATAATAACAACTGCCTTAAGCAAATCAACTAATGACAAAGAACCAAGGGTATGGCTTTATTTCCCCAAGGGGTGGCTTTGTCTAAAATGACATACTCGCACTCTGTTAATGCATTCTTTACTGTTAATGTGTGCATCCTACTAGGAGTACAGATTCATGCCATTATTGGAATTGTGTCTCGGTCTGTTTGTCTGTTGGATGTGGTCTGTTTCTGCAGGAAGTGTTATTTATTTATTTATTTATTATTTATTGAAAGGACTGGAAAGCACTGATAAACCAGACTGCTAGAAAAAAAAGGAGCCATTGTCTGTTCTCAGATTATAACATCATATAGCAATTGATGTTCAAGTCAAACTGGAACTTTTGATGGTGAAAATTGAGATTAAACACTCCCTTTATTTCTCTATATAATCCCCTGATACAATAATGCACTTATCCCAGTGTTTCACTAGCGCTTGGACACCATCAAGGTAGAACGTTTTCTCAGTACGCCGGAGCCGCGATCGGACTGCCTGTCTGATTCACGACTGAAACGCCGGCCTCCCAGGAACCCCTTTATTGTCCCAGACATGTGGAAATGACTTGGAGCAAGGTCAGAACTGTACAGGGTGCACAGTGTGGCGATAACCTCCAGCCGAGTTCCTGTAACGTGCGAGTGGTGTTGGTGAATGAGTGTGTGTACAGTTCACACGGACAGATGTGCGTTTTTAGCGACAAGTTATACATCAATTTTCAAGGATCAGGCGTTCCACTCGCTAAATGTTCATGGGAACAACTGCAGTGGGCACCGAGCCACCTCGGCCGGGATCGTCATTCACAGACGGTCAGCTATCTTTAGAACATTTCATCACCGTACTATGATTAATGTCTTCTATAAATGTCAATCAGTTTTACGCCTTAATTCAGCAGAAACTTCATCATAAGTTCCAGTCCGACTTGAATTCTCCTCTGTACTTCAGTCAATGATTTTATGGTAAGTGTTCTATCTAAAGTAACTGCATAGACTGGCTGTTATAAAACAATGCTACTTTTCCCAAATCTACAGTATGTATACAGATGAAAACATCTAAAACCGGACCTTTTTTGGGTTTTAAACCTGAGACACACTTGCAGCATTTAATTAAAATGTCTTTTTATAGCAGGAAAGAATGACTGACACTGCTGTTTGCACTTGGTGTGTCATCTTTGTAAACATTATGGAGCAATGACAGATTGTCTTTTTTGTTTGTACAGCAATCTGGTGAAGGTATCGTTTTATTTTGAAGTTGAGTTTAAGTTGGGGTAAAACCAAACATTAGATCTCCTATTCATACGAAGATGATGATGAACTCGATATTGTCACCAGGGTTCCAAGTTCTGGATTTCAGATATACACTGTAAATCAGAAATGCAGACTACTGTGAACAAAATCCAAAAGAAATCAAATCACTTTTTACTTTGCCCTGACCTCATGAGCTAGTTAAATGACTTTTTGTGTGTTTTTTGTATTGTAGCTGAGATGTGAATTTTTCTGAATGCATCATACCAGAATAATCATTTGGTATAACTATCTGAATGTACCTGTCAGCCAAAGTCACGTTCAGAATGATAGAGTGTTAGTGTTTACTTTTTTTGTGGATCAGTAATCACCTTGACTGTGAACCAAAACATGTTTACTTTTAGTGGTTAAAGGGAAAATGTATAGAAATGCTAAAGACTGCTAATGACAATACAGCCATCAGCTTCACAAACAAAACATGGTTTTAAAAAATCTGATCAGAGAGCACATAAATGCGTGGTGAATCTGCATCTTAAAAAATCAACAGTAGAAATTAGAGCTCTGTATAATGGTGAAATTAAGAGCATTTCCATGCATGATGTGATGAGCAGCTGCGTGTCCATAAGGAAACCACTTGGTGGTGATATAATCAGAAAAAAAGGCTTCAGTTTGTTAGGGAGCATACGGATCGGACTTTGGAGCGATGGAAAAAGGTCATGTGACCTGACTAGTCCAGATTGAGTCTATTCCGGAGTGATGGGCGTGTCAGGGTGAGAAGGGAAGCGCTGTAATGAAGCGATGCTCCCATCATGCATAGTGTCCACTGTACGAGCCTCTGGAGACAGTGTTATGATCTGGGGTCGCTTCAGTCGCTCAGGTCGAGACTCAGCAACGTTACGTGGAAATAAGCTGACCACCTGAATGTACTGAATCACCTGAACATCACATCTATGGAGGGTTTCTTCTACTCCCCTGATGGCATGGACTTGATTCAGGACTCCGAGTGTGAAAGAGCGGCTCTGGGAGCACGAGGAATCATTTACATACATGAAATTAAAGCCACAGTCAATACCACAGGAGGTTCAATAAAATATTAGAACGTGCCACAAGTTGGATGGTTTTGTAATGCTTTTCTTTGATTCTCTTCCAAATTTCTCAATGTTCTCAGTTCGGTCAGTCTTTTATGATGTGTGCATCCATATAACCTGCTATTGTTAGGATAAAAAGCGTCCAAATGGTAGCCCAGAGAAATGTCAAATCATTCATGCTTGCCCGAAATAGTGCATGCTTCTGATGCAGAGAGAGGTTTTGCAGATATTTTGTTCATGAGATTTGTACTGAGACCTGTTAGAACATACACCAGCAACACCTTTGCTGTAATGCGGTATCTTCTGTGTGTGTGTGTGTGTGTGTGTGTTTTTTTTCTATGGCTTAGTCAGTTCTCCTGAGATATTCAGAGTATGTATAGGAGAAAACATTTGAACCACGTTTTCTGCATTATATCCGCAGTGGCATGATATACTTTCTGATTCAGTGATGCCTGGAGGTTAATACAATGCAAAAGAAAACCTTAATGTAGAGTTATTAAAGGAGATGTTTGATGGCCTCATCATTTTTTTCCCTTCCTCTTGGGTCCGTGTGCGTCTGTGGTAGTCCTTCACGTACACAAGCACAACTACGAGGTCTTCATATAGAAAAAAATTGCATTTTAATACGTCCTTGTGAAGTACAGTAGATGCTCAGTTACATTTAAAATGAGTAACAGATGTGGCTTATAGGGATATGAGTAAGAGATGCACGTATAGAAATTCAAAGCTTTCTCTCTATCTCAGATAATAACAATGTTTCACCGGAAAATAGGCATGCTTTCTTATGGAAATGGAAATGTTGTTTTGAAAATGAATCACCTCTTGCTTATTCTAAGCCTCCCCCTTGCTCTTTTCCCTGATCTGGTTCAGCAGGTGTCTGAGGATGTTCGAGCTGATGACTGATGCGGCTGGCGGAGTGAAATCAGAGCCCATCCTCCCTCCTTCTTCAGGGCCAGTCATGCATTCTCTCAGGTCAGTACGGTGCCTCCTCCTTTCAGCTTATGTGTGTGTGTGTGTGTGTTTGTATACAGTATGTATATCTGCGTAAACAGACTTACCCACGGTGATCCTGGTGTGTAGGCTGAGCAGCTCCACCAGGACATTGTTCAGTACCACCGCAACAAGAGCCACGAGAATGTACGTCAGGCTCATATCGAACACAATGGACGTCCCTGGAAAGGCACGAAAGCCGAATAATAAAGACCTCAAATCCCATCATTAGTCACATATCTTATCAGAGCTTCTTCTACACCGAACAATAGACACCAAAGACGAATGACAAGGCAGTCGGATTTCAAAGACATTTCAGAAGGAGTCAGGCTCACCGTTCTTACACCTACAGACGTATATTTATAGAACATAAAATGCACCAGACGGGAAACGCTCTACCTTCAAATTTATGATGGAGGTAGTCCACTTCGGTGATGAAGCTGTTGTAAGGTAACAGGAAGCCGACTCCAGCCAGCAGCATAGCAAAATAGATTCCATGATAGCGATCATCTGGAACTGGTTCCTCCAACGCTTTGAACATAGACCAAGCAGAAGCACATATGTAACATAACATACAGTATGTACATATAAATTTGCATCTGGTTCATCAGGTTAAAGACAGCTTTTACACAAGCATACGGAATACAGTATATGAGCGCTTGCTGATGTCTCACAGTCGCTTTTTTTCTTTATTGCCGTGAGAGAGTTCGGGTGATGTGACTGACACCTTTTCATTTTTATGACATTCAGACTACTTTGCCTACCCGTTGGTGGTAGGAGGAATGTGGAATTTTAAACAGCCTACCGACTTTTTGTTAAAACGTTCGAGTCAAACTGGGACTTATGATGAAATTCCTTGTAAAGACATAAAACCGGCTGACATTCACAGAACACTTCAAGCACGGTACAGTCATGAAACGATTAGCTGCGCCCTCGCAGCTATGTATTACATGAATGCAGGTTATATGTTATATGCATGCATATTGACATCTCTAACAGTTTTGCGTAAAGTCCATAAAACAGTATATTATGCATATTTATTTAAGAGTAAAGCGCACCCATTGCCGAGTATCCCTTTTCACGGCAGTGATAGCACTCTAACATCATTGATTTACCTAACGTGGCCTTCCACTCAGTGTCTCATCTAAGCTAACAAGGTTAGCTCTTTCTATTACACAGCAGGTGATATAACCTCCTCTGCAGTTTGACCTCAGGCCTGGAACATGCAGTTTGTATCCAAACACACAACACAGTTTATCCAATTTGCAGTGACTGTGGTTTTGTGCCCTGACTGATATCAATCTCCTGGCAGTAGAGCAGTTATATAAGGGATCCTCTTACCGGGCTCGGAGAGAGCCAGCACGCCTTTGTCAGGAATGTCTTTGCCTGGGCAGTCCTCCTCTTCTAGCTGATAGCTCTCAAAACTGAAGCTCATCACCACGTTGCCCTCTGGGGTCTGGGCCGGGGTGACCGGTTTGCGCCTCTCCACTCCTCTAGAGCCCATAGTCTGGCTTTTAGGCAGCCTGAGCTGTCACAGCTGTCACAGTTACTGACACCTTGCTTGGTGGAAATGGAAATACGGTTGGCTCTGTACGGATAAGATACAGTATATACCTTTATTTGTACACCATAGTTCAGAAATGTCTTAATATAACAAATGGTTAGGCTGGAATGGTCTGGAAAAGAAACTGTTAGAATTAAAATTTTTATAGATTTCTAAGACGTAGATTAGAAATCCTTAAGCAAGTTTAATGATAAATATTTCATTTACAGCAGGAGGAGAAAAAAAAAAAAAAAAAGGTAAGACGGTTTCCGGACCATATATACAGTAGCTCTGCAGGATTCAGTGGCTAAGGAGCATAACAACTGCAGATTAAATTTAAATAATGTAATCCTATTTGGCTTAGCCAAGAGTGAAAAAAAAAAAGGAGAGAAATCCAGTGATGGAGCACAGCAGCGTAATGAAAGCATCAAAAGCCTGAAGTCACGGTCTACATATTCTTTTACTTTTTACTAAGCACTGCGTCATATACTGTAGACCCTATTTTAAAGGACAGTTCCCTTCCTGATGCAATAATATTCAATAATTCCACTTCCACAATTATCATATGCTGACGTCATTAATCTAAGAAGCACCTAAAGCTTTGATTCGTTCTGCATTGACACCTAAAGTAAAACCTACATTTTTGTGAACCTGCAGCATCTAATGAGAAACACACAAAGCAGGTATTTGACTTTCAATTTGTAAATGTATTCCCTGAATGCGAATCAGGCAATTAGATTTAAGTGGATCGAGTCGTTTGGATACAATAGGTGTATGCCATTATCTTATATGCTAATAATATCTGCAGTAGCCCAATAATATCTGAAAGCAGACCTAGCACTTTGAGCTTGGACACTACGTGTTGACATTACACCGTTTTCTTCCAAAGGACACAAAAGTGTTTAGCGTAATGTTGGATAAAGTCTTCTTCTCCAGATACCTAAAAAACATGAATATTTAAGGCAGGTGCAGACTCTCATGCATTGGGTTAATCTAAAACCTGTTACTCTGAAATTCCTCCGACCAGGAAAAAAACAAGGACAACCCCTCTCGAAATCCCGAGCTCCTACCCAGAAAATTGGGAGGCTCTCCTCAACCCAACCACGTTTAGTACATGGTGTCATATCAGAGAACCGACATTAAACAAAACCTAGCATTTACTACATGTTTTATTATTATTTGCTTTCTAACAAAAGGAGAACATCAGGTGAATCTAAATCCATATCCGCATTTCTGTTGCACTGTGTTGTGACAATATTCACTGTTAAGAGTGCTAAATAAATCAAATGGAATTTAATTAAAATTGAAGGTGAAGGTCTCAATCATTTTTCTCAACCTACTTTGAATCTTGAATACGCCAAGCTTAAAAATGAAGTCAATACAACTTTAAAACGTTTAAAACATTTACTGCGTTTGCCAGAAATGCGACTTACAGTTTCTCTCATTATACATTTGAGCAGTTTGGGTTTAGGGGAGGCCTTGCTCCAGGGCCCCACAGTGGTGATTTGTTGGTGCAGGGATTTGAACCTGGGACCTTCTGATCAGTAGTCCAATACCTTAACAACTGAGCGTTTCCTGAGCTGCAAGAAAAATGCAGCATTATAACCACAAATCACTATGAGTTTGATTATATTTACCGCATAAGGCTTTCCTTTGGGTTCTTGTGTTTTGTCCCATCTATCACAAACATGCTGGTAGGTGGTATATTGGGACTCTAAATTGCCCCTAGGGGAGGATGAGGCCGAGAATGTGTTTGTCCCATTTTGGGGAGTGTTCCTGTCTTGTGTCTGGTGTTCCCCTGCGGGGGGTCGAGGTAGACTTACGGCAAACCCTGACCAGGATAAAGTGTTTACTCAGGACAACCTGACAAACAATTATACATAAACTCTTAAAACTATCGGTTCTTTTAGTTTCGCCTAATTATTGAGCAATATCCCGAGGGGGTTTGGTTTCTAAGTGCGATATTACAACAGTATAATGTGACGTGTTGGTTAATTAGAATGTAAGTCAAATGGGTTTTTATTGTCATTCCTCAATATATGGCTTGTGTACATGAGAATTAAATATTGTTTTCTCCAGGACCATGGTGCAACAGTATGCAAGACTACAAGTAAAGACACAAAGTGCAAGTAAACAACAGTGTCAGACGAGCACAGGGCAAAAACAAACAAACAAAAACATCGAAGACAATAAATACACGGAACATGGGCTGTCTACAGCGTAATTGGAATGGAAATTTATAGATGATCATTTGAGACTAAAAGTAAACACACACACACACACACACACACAGGCACTGCATTAACAGAGTGATGTATATCCAGCCACCCCCCCACCCTCCAAACCATACGCTTGCAATTCGACTCGATTTCTCCACTGCAGTCCACGGCTTGGTTACATATTGCATTGTCATGTTCACCTCTCAATAAACTTGACCAGGCTATCGAATCTGTCACCATGGCATGGCGTGGCGGTTTCTTGTTGTTTGACGACAGAAAGAAGTGCAAATAAGATAACAGGCTCATAAAGAACGGCAGCTGGCAAACACCTGTGCCTGAAGTCACAATTGTCATCTGAAAGGCGAGCTCTTTCACAGACAGAGAACATCTGTCCTCTTCTGGGAAATAATTTTTATAAAAAATAAATAAATAAATAACGCGAGTCTACATGTAGGTGACATGCGTAACGCCTGATGGAATACCAAAAGTAACTAACAGGATTGTGCAAATAATTAGAGAATAAACCGTGATGAGCTTGACAGTTGGTGGCGCTCTGGAAATATTAGATGGACTAATTAATGATCCTGATGATGATTAAGTGTCAATAAACATTTTTTAAAAAGTGCATTGTTCTGATAATTTGTTTATACTGAATAAAAACAAACGAACAACAAATGACTCTTGATAAATGCAACAATGTAGTCTACGCTAAATATCAAAGCTTTGCCCAGAGGAAAGAAAGAAAAAAAAAGAATAATTTTCCATATCATATCATATCAGATAAAATACATGACATACAGAATGGAAGAAAAATAATGTTTTTCTTTTTTTCTTCAAGAGACACTGAAATCCATGAATCCAACACTATCTCGCAGGCACAGTATAACACCCAGACTGAGCCGTGCCACCTCAAGATAAGAGAAACAACAGGTTAAAGCTCACCAGACTGGAATTAGACGACTTCTTAGCACATATTAGTCTTTGCAATCCACCATCTTGGCCCATAGCGTGTTTATCAGATGTGCTGTCGCGTTCTGCTCGGATGCATTGAGGTGGTCTCCGGGAGCAGCAGCATTATGGATGCGCGCAAGGACGCACACACTCCCTCTCTCTCTCCCTCTCTCTCTCTCTCACACACACACATACACAGAGACAGAGAGAGAGATGCTGTGCTGCCACAATCCCTCCCTCCCTCTCCCTCTCACTCTCCCCTCCTCCATCAGAGAGAAAACCACCATTTCAGCCACAGTCAATTCAGCAGGTTAGGGGAAGACACAAGACAAATCCAGTCTCTATGAGCTAGACTCCACAGAATATTAACAATAAATCACATACAGTTGCATATTATTATACTACAGTATATTGTTGTGCTACAGTACTGGGCATCCTATACCTCAAGGCCTCCACACATAGGACGGAATGAATCCTTTTCAGTAAAATATCTTCCAAAAAATTCTGTACTTTGTGTAATTTATATTATATTATACTGTATATACAGACAATAAGGCGGTGATGTAAGGATTAACCCTGTCGCCTTGCACCTCCAGGGTTCAGGTTCGATTCCCGTCTGTGTGCATGAAGACTGCATGTTCTCCCCGTGCTTGAAGGGTTTCCTCCAGGTACTCTGGTTTCCTCCCACAGTCCACGGTGTACCCCACCTCGTGCCCTAAATCTCCTGGGATACGCTCCAGGCCGCTCTGTGATCCAGAAGAAGTTGCTGCTTGGATAAGTTTATATTTTGATAACAGGACCAAAAAGTTTACAAGAACAAATATTTTGTTGGGAAGTGTTATTTGGATGGACGGACTGCGTTTAACAGAAGAAAAAGGATCAGTTGTGAATGTCGCTTCACTGTGGTGTCTGGCACCAGGACGTTGGCAGCGGATCCTTTGGGTGCTGTGAGTCGCGGGGTTGCGCCTCCACTGATCTGACTTGTTTTTCCGCAGTGGGATTGTAGAGGCCAGGTCAGCACTCTCTACTGGACTTTTTTTTTTTTTTCCAGCAATACTGTATATGCTACATCGGCTTTTCTGTGGGATCGAAGCGGATGTTCAGGCCTTTTGTCCCCAAAGGCGTAAGTGAGCCATGGGTGAGCCCATGATCCTGAGGTTGTAGTTGATCTTGGCTACTGACCCAAAGCAGATTTTCCTCAATCACTAACACAATTCTCAAAACATTAAGACTAAAATGAGACATTGCTTCCTGAATCGTCTCCTTGAAATGAACAATTAACATCTACAGGTAGATTCTGCAAAGAAAGACCGCACACCATGTTGCAGAGTGTCCTGCAGCTTTACAAACCTGACTTCAACTCCTCTGAACACCTTTGGGACGAATTAACATCGTCTAACACAGGTGCGATGCTGAGACCTCACTAATGCTCTTGTAGCCGAATGGTCACAAATCCCCACAGCCACGCTCCAAAAATTACTGGAAAGCCACAAATCCCCCGTGGAGTAGCGGTTATTATAACAGCCAAGTGGGATTATGTTTGGGAAAGGATGTCCAACGAGCGCATATGGACAATTTAGTGCATCAACTGCATGTATTTAGACAGCGGAAGAAAGGGGGGGAAAAAGCAAATAATAAGGAAAGCATGCCTAACAGTTGACTCAGGATCAGTGCTACCTGCTACAGATTACAGGAAACAACAACATCTCAGTGTTTCAAATGCTCAACCACATTCCACTTATACACAGAGTGAAACACTGACTCCAGAGCTCTTATCAAAAGGGAAATATTACCATTAAAAATGCCACACATAATTATGAATACCACGGAAGCCAAGTTTTTCCCCACACTGTGCTGATAAACTGAAAACGCAGCTGTCACAGTGAGTGTGTGTGTGTGAAATAAACATTTCTTTATTTGGTTCTTGTAAAAAAAATAAAAAAAAAACATTAGATATGAATAAATTTACAAATGTAAAATCTAAATTTTTATAGCTTCTTAAAGCGTGCGGCAAAGTGGCGTGATGGGTAGCATTGTAACCTCGCACCCTCAGGGTCAAGGGTTTGAGTCGCACCTTTGGGTCTGAATGTGTGTGTGTGTGTGTGTGGAGTTTGCATCCCCCCCCCCCCCCCCCCTGCTTGGTGGGTTTCCTCTGGGTACTCTGGTTTCCTCCCACAGTCCAAAGATATGCAGAGTGTGTGAGTGAGTGTGTGTGTGCTTGTGTGCCCTGTGGTGGATTGGGACCCCATCCAGGGTGTACCCCAACTCATGCCACTGGGATCGGTTCCAGCCCTCCCTTGACCATGTACAGGATGAGCGCTATAGAGAGTGTGTGAGAGTGATAGAGCTTATTATAGTGTGCATATAAAAACAACACCGGTTCACTTATGAAAAATAACTGGAATATCATTTCACATATTTTTATCCAGCAAAGGAAATGTGTGAACATCTTCAGCATTAGAAAAATCTCATACGTTGGTTATGATTCTTGATTGTCGACTAGTGTGATTTGTTTTCTCCTAGAGAGAGAGAGAGAGAGATTTTACTCCCCTTCCATCTCATCTTCTGCATTTTATTACAGTCTCCTCTTCTGCATTTTACAGTAAGCTTTCACTACAGCTTTTATTCATGTGTTGATGTTCAGTTTGCAAATTCATTAGCGCAAATTCAGTTAGGGTTGGCGGTAAATTATTGTGTGGCTTTCCTTCATTAACTACAACAACAACAACAAAAAACAATTCATTTACAAATATATGATAATTAAAGAAATAGTTAGAAATAGTATTTTCACGTCTGTCTCAAATCAAAACTGAGGTGCATATACAACGATATACAACGATCAGTCAACTTTATGACCACGTACAAGGTGTACAAGACAGTGGTGAGACCAGCGATGCTCTACAGCTTGGAGACAGTGGCACTGAAGAAAAGACAGGAGGCGGAGAGGAAGATGTTGAGGTTCTCTTTGGGAGTGACAAGGATAGATGGGATTAAGAATGAGTCCATCAGAAGGACAACCCATGTGAGATGTTTTGGAGATAAAGTCAGAGAGGCCAGATTGAGGTGGTTTGGACGTGTTCAGAGGAGAGATTGTGAACATATCAGTAGAAGGATGCTGAGGTTGGAACTGCCAGGCAGGAGGTCTAGAGGAGACCAAAGAGGAGATTTATGGATGCAGTGAGAGAGGACATGAAGATAGTTGGGGTGAGAAAAGAGGATGTAGAGGACAGGGTTAAAAGGAGGCAGGAGGAGGCACTGTGGTGAAGCCCGAAAGGGAACAGCCGAAAGACAAAGAAGAAGTCAACTTTATGACCAACTGTCTAATATTGCCACCATAACAATGACACACACACAGTGACAGAACCAGCATTACCTTTTTCATCTACTTTTGGTATGTCCTGACCACAGCAGACCAGGAACATTCCAAGAGAGCTGCAGTTTTGGAGTTGCCCTGACCCCGTCCTCTAGACAGCATATGTAATTTGGCCCTTGTCAAAGACATTCACATCCTTATACTTGCTTCCAACTCATCACCTTCAGGAAAAAAGGTTAACTTGCTGGCTACTTCCAACGTACCATTTCCAGTCGCTATTCTAACGAGATATTCAAAACGTAGTTACTGTGAGAAAGGCCAGATTGTGATGTCTAAACGACTGGGTCAAAGCAACCCAAAAATGTGGGACGTTTCCGTTCTGCAGTGGTCAGGACATACCAAAAGTGATCCAAGGAAGGAAAACCTGTGAAATGGCGACAGGGTCATGTGTGGTCAAGGCTCACTGATGCATGTGAGGAGTGAAGACTGACCTGTGTCTGAAAAGGTGTCTGAACACACAGTGCATCACAGTTTTGGTGCGAAAGAAGAGACCTGCTCAATATCATGCGGTTGGTTATAATGTTATGTCTGATCAGTATAAGTACATCACAATAGTTTTTGTTTGTTATAAGTTTTCCTGCTCTGCGAAACCGACCGTGAAGTTCGTCACCTGGAACGTGAGTACAATGTAAGTAATCAGGGCCAATTTCTGCAACACTCATTATGTGCAAAATTGCCTTTCAGACTTCAGCTGAGACACGTATGAAGCTTCTGCAGTCCCACTGAACTAAATTGAGTTGGAACCTTCAAACTTATGACGTACGTAGTAAATTTTTCTCATTCTTTCCCTGGAACTTGGTGTATGCCTAACTGGAACTAACCAAAAAAAAAAAAAAGATACCAACTTGATTCATATTATTTTTCAGTATTTTATGGAATCAGGGTTGTGGACATGAATGAATGTGGACATGAATGTTTTGTTGTTTTTGTTGTTTGTGTTTCGGCTGCTCACATCAAGGGATTGCCACAGGGGACACAACCCGGCATATGTTTTACACCTGGTGCTCTTCCTGACGCAACCTAGGGCTGGGGTTTGGGTCACTGGGTGGGAATTGAACCCAGGCCTTCCACATGGCAGGAGCCACCAGTGCCCCTGTGCACATGGATGTGTGTTTAGGAATATTACATTATACTGTAGCTCACGTCTTAGCAAAGGTTGATACATATTTGGCAAATCTGGAGATGACCTCGACATTGATTAGGCATTTCAACTAACGTCAGCACACTGCTGTCTTGATTAAAGCTCAGTAGAGACACTCAATCAGCAGTGGGCTCAACAAAGTGCCTTATTTACATTTCAGAGAAATGATGATGATGATGATGATGATAACAGCAGTACACCCACAGGGCAGTGGAAACTTCAAGTGCTTCACATATAAAGTGTGCGTATGACATTATTATTCACCAAAAATATACAACAAGAAGCTTTTTTGTCTGATTCACAGCGAAGTATAAATATAATGCAAAATATATATTCATGGATTTTTCTAAATTAAATTATAAAAGAGAGAGAGAGAGAGATCACATCATATTAAAAGTGCTAATGATTAACCTTTTCCTGGAGAAATGCCATTTAAGGAAAAAAAATCTTCAGAATTAATTTGAAGCCTCATACTAAAGCTGTCTTTAGGGAATCTTCACTGAGTTGGTAGTAATATATTATGTTTTGTAAAGACAACCTAAAGACCTCTTAAGAAGTGGTGAGTTTTAAAGACTGTCTACAGGCACCCCGAGGGTTGGTCTCTATGCCCAGTGGGATACTACAAGCTGTTTACTCCCATCTCTGTGTATGGATTTAGAACTAAATCGTTCTTGAAATCGGAGGTTCAGGGGTTCTTACCATGCTTCTATTTCGGGTTTAGGATTTAAATAAAGCTTTAAATGCCAGCAAGTGGTGCAGCATGTAGCGTAGCGTAGCGTAGCCAACTCACAGCTCCGGAGCCTCCGGTTCGATCCTGAGATGAAGTTTACAGTCTGTGAAGTTTCACATGTTCCCCCTGCATGTTTCCCACCAAACCATGACCATGTTTACTGAAGATGGGTCATTAAACTCCTAATCAATATGAATAGACCATTTATAATCTAGACACACACACAAAGCAATACCTCATAAAACACTAAAGTCATTGTTATTCCGAAAGACACATAATATTAATAATAATAATAATAATAATAATAATAACAGTATTACTAAACAGCATTATTTCTGAATGTGTCGAGGTGTTGGAAGCCACTGACTATACTGTATGTAAATCGCACTACTGTGTCATCCCGCAGGTACGTATCGATTAGAATTTGAAACAAACCTGCTGCGTAAACATCCTTCAAGCATAAAACTGCTGAAAGGCTCACAGGTCTATATTTATCCTGCAGGTGAGCATCAGTATGTGTGACTTTGCATACTGATCACTACCAGTTTCCAGTCTGGAAGATAAGCAGCTCCTGAAGTTTCTCCCATCCCACTCTCATACACACCAGCAGGAACTCTCAAAACAATATATACAAGCGCACCGCTATCGATCATAGTGAAATAAAATAGCAATACTCTCTCCTAAATGCCAGGGCACTATTTTTAAACCTGCGGGACATGAACGTTGACTTAGTTCATTTTTATTTTCTTTTGCCAACAGAAGAAAGCAGTATTTAGTGTACGTACTGTATGCAGCTGAAATAAAGTTTTATTGTTAAATCTGGTAGTTTGAGTTATTTCAGCAGCATATTAAACTTGGACATTATTAGCACCCGCACCGCTATTCTGCTGTGAGTCGATGAAACCCTTCACAGACATGACACGCAAAAGTTCAGCTCATGCAGAGTGACGGCTTTTTAATTAACATTTGTTCTCAAAGCAGAGGCGATTACGCTGCGTGCAGATAATATTTGTCTTTTTTTTCTGAATTCTCAGGCAGAAAAAGATTAACTAGCTTAATGGATGTTTGTTATGCTGCTGTGATCCTCACTGGGAGCATAATACACACCGGAAAAGTAATAATAATAATAATAATAATAATAATAATAATATCAGAAAAGAGCCTTTTCACATGAACCTCACATGATTTATATGTGAAATTCACAAATCAAGAGTCAGTTTTTTTCAGATGGTGCCGTCTTCACACATACAGCACATTTGTTTTTTTCACATATTGTTTTTCCTCAGATTTGGTTTTCTGTCCCTCACTCACTCACGTTCCTAAGTTATGATGGTGGTGGATTCAGAGCCTGTTCTGCAAAACACGGTCAGAAATACAACCTGATTGGGAACACCATACACACACACGTTCACACCTAGCAGGGGGTTGGAGGAAACTGGCAAAACCACAGAGGTGATCATGAAGAGGACATGCACACAGACCAGACTGCTTCATCCATCTCCCTGGAAATGTGACGCAGCAACCTGCAACTTCCTCAGATAACTAATTCAATGTGTTTACTTGTGCAAAAATGATGAAATCCTGTACATCTCGCAGAGTTTCTGTTTGTTTTTACAATTCAGGATCATTAATAAAACTGTTACAAGGTGTGAAGCCTGTGCGATATGAAATCCCTAAACCTTATTATAGACTTATATAACACCTATAGACTAATTTGCAGAAGCACAAACAGATCTCAGACCCTCTGCAGAGCGGCGAGGCAGGGCTCCAACACTGCCCTTATTAAATCATTAATTACATCTTTTGCTGTCATCTCTGCCACAGTGTCAGTTTCATTTACAGTCTCAGGCTGTATGTGGCATCTTTTGAATTCTGTAGCCAACAATGTTCAGCAAATACAATACATATGATTAAAGTTTATTTTAAAATGTGTATTTGGTGGCAAAACTATAAGACAGTGCAGACATACACAGTGAAGCTGCGCTGAATGCTGTGCTGAATACTTAATGCCAAACATAATTGCCTGCCTCCTCCTCTGCAAAGCAGATTTGTGATTTATTGTCAAGTGCTATTAGCTTTAGGAATGATGGGCATCTCCTTGGAGACACTCCGAGTGCTTATCTTTAGCAATGAAATCAGCCATGCAGCTGCTTCGCCCTCTTTTTTTTAAAATTCTCATTGAATTAGGCTTGCAGTTTAATATACACAGTATGTATAAGCGCTGCTGTGTAACTGAAAAGCCAGGCTTAGAAAAGCAGAGAAGGATTGTACATCTTTGTGCAGGAGGAGATAACAGAGGTGTGTAGGGTCATATCACATGCACTTAATCTCTTACGTTTAATTGACAATATTGTCCATGTTAACTGTTTAATACTTTGTAAAAAATATTTCTCATGGGTTTGATTTAAAATGGATCGTAAATTTTTTGCACAAGTCCGTCATAGCTCGCGTGCACAATGTGATTAAAGTAAAAACTGGATGTAATGAATACTGAAGAATACTGACATTTATGTAGATATTTTATGGTACATTCAGTGCCAGTCAATCATTTGGACACAGCTACTCATTCAAGGGCCTTTCTCTCTCTCTCTCTCTCTCTCTCTCTCTCTCTCTCTCTCTATATATATATATATATATTATATATATAATATATATATATATCTACAGGGTGGGCCATTTATATGGATAGACCTTAATAAAATGGGAATGGTTGGTGATATTAACGTCCTGTTTGTGGCACATTAGTATATGTGAGGGGGTATATTAGTATATCATTAGTGACAGTTGTCATGCTTCCACATTTTGGCAAATCCAACACTGAACCAGTTTCACGAAACTTAGCAAGCAGTTTGCTAACTGTAGCATGGGAGATGTGTGGTCTCGTAGGGTGTCTTGCATTGAAATCTGCTGCAATGACCCGGTTACTGCATTCACCAGATATCAACACAATTTCGATCCGCTCATCACGTGTTAATCCTCTTTGACATGTCAATGACTGTGAACAAAGAGAAACTTGTAAATAACTCATGAAAGAATAAAGTTACGTTAAAACCAAGCACACCATTGTTTTTCTTGTGAAATTCCCAATAAGTCTGCTGTGTCACATGACCCTCTTCCTATTGAAAAAAAGTTGGATCCAAGATGGCCGACATCCAAATGGCCACCATGGTCACCACCCATCTTGAAAAGTTTGCCCCCTCACATATACTAATGTGCCACAAACAGGGCAAACAGGAGACTTGGGGCACAAGGCGGGGTACACCCTGGACAGGGTGCCAATCTATCGCAGGGCACACACACATACATACACACACACGCTCACACACTCATTCACACACTCAGGCCAATTTGGGAATGTCAATTAACTTAACCTACATGTCTTTGGACTGTGAGAGGAAACCCACCAAGCACGGGGAGAACATGCAGACTCCATGCACACAGAGACAGGAATCAAACCTGCATCCTGGAGGTGTAAGGCAACAGTGCTAACCACTACACCACTGTGCCGCCATATGAAATAACAAATATATGAAAATTAGTATAGAAAAATGTAGAATATTTCATTTATCTGAACAGTTTTGGCTGTCAACAAGCACTCAACATATTGTATCTGGGCAATCATTTAAGACCTCACTGATGTGTGATATTAATTAATTATCTTATTACAGTGACACCTGGTAAGATATAAATCAACAGTCAGTTTATAAAGCTGAGGTGTTAGAAAGAAAACTGTACAAGTGTAAGGATTGTGATGGTGAGATGTCTGGGTCAGAGCTACTGTACAGAAGGTGGCCTGGTCTGATGAATCATGTTTTTGTGTGTGTGTGTGTGTGTATATCTGTATATCACTTTCCTAAGAGAAGAGATGACTCTTTGGGAAGAAGCCGAGCCTGCGGAGGCAGTGAGATGCTCTGGGAAATGTTCTGCTGAGGAACTTTGGGTCCTGTCATGCATGTGGATGTCACTTTGACATGTTTTGGTGGCACAAGTGGAACCTACACGATATTAGGCGGTTATATATGTGAATAGTGTAGGTCCCACTTGTGCCACCAAAACAGCTCTGGCCTGTCAAGCCGTAGACTACATGAGACATCTAACGGTGTGCAGTATTGAGAGAGAGAGAGAGAGAGAGAGATTTACAAATATGTAAATTTAATACCATTTTGACGCTTGCTTAAAATATATTATATGGTAGCCTTTAATCATCAAACCACATTTTGTAACATGACTAATAATAATACTGAGATATTTTACCTAGATTTGCTCTTAGGCATAGAGTGTGATTTTTCATCGCCATTTCATATAATGTAACCTATAATTTTAATTGCAGAACATAATCATTGATAGCACTTAGCCTTTCACCTCCAGTTTAATGCATCCGCACTGTGATTCAGGCTGTTCTTTGTCTCTCATGCATTTTAATGAGGTGGCTCAGGCCCACATGAGATTCTCTGACCTCTCTGAAACAGTCACATAGCTCTCGAAGTGTAATAGCCGATAATCGTTATTTTTAACAAAAATATTTAAAGAATCCACATTGTGGGTCAAGTATTTAAAAAGGCAAAACAAAATTAATATGATATTTAAAACACTTAACTGTCGCCTTCAGTATCCGGGTTCGATTCCCGCCTCTGTCAGCGTGAAGATTCCTACAGGTATTCCGGTTTCCTCCCACAGTCATCAAGACCACAAGTCCTGCAGATTAGGCTAATTGGCATTCCCAAATTGCCTGTAGTGTGTGAATGCGTGTGTGCCCTGCGATAGATTGGCACCGCATCCAGGGTGAACCCCTTCTCGTGCCCTCCCAGTCTCCTGGGATAGGCTGCAACTATTTAGAAGATGAGACATCAGAATATATAAACACAAAAACTCTATAGATCTGTAGAATGTTTACATTACATTTGGGCACATACCCTTTCTGCTTCTATTTCGGCTATTAATGCTGTAGTTTGTATGACTTCATTGACTAATGACTGTTCACACATGTGAAAATGTGAATTCATTAAAACATTAAGAGATTTCTCTAATCATCATGCACCAATTATAAATCTGTGAAACCAACCTTCACAACGTTATCATTTTTAATGTCCCAACATGTGCTTCACCTACTGTCCATTAAATTACTTGGGAATTTTGAAACAGCAGCAACTAATCGAAAGGTAATCTGTACTTCTTGGGTATTGCTTAGGGTTCGAACATTCCACTCATGCTAGTGTGGTTATTTAATTGAAATGGAATAGTAGGCGTAAGACTTTTCTGTTTGGGTTCTGACACTTTTAGGGGTCACATGGAACAAAACAGCAGACAAAATTGCACAAGAAATGATCCAAGATAAGACAAATGAGTAGGCCAGCATAATATTTTTGAGGAATATAAGAAATGACAGAAGTAAGACTTCTGGGATGTTTGCCAGACAGGGTGACACGTTCACTAAATACAAGGATCCATAAAGCAAAGCACCGAGCCAAACACCTAACTTAGAGTAAGTAGGGGAGGAGATGTCATATTTATCCAGTTTGTGCTTGTGCAGTGTGTGCTGTTACTCTTAAAACCCACCATTTCTCTTAAAAGAAAGATGCACCCTAAAACACATTACATATGTTTGTGCTGAAATATTATGATGTGCTTAGAGATTCTGGTGTTCGTACAAGTTAAGCCTTCATTAACAAATTCATTTCTTGTAAATCCCAGTTTGGTGGAGTTGGGGCATGAACTGTCTTTTTAGTAACCCAGAACCCAAAGAAACTACTAAATCTCAAACACAAGTTCACATAAGTGAATGCTGAGATTCAGATAAAAAAAATTTAAAAAAAAGTTAAAGAGCAAGATATATTCATGTCATCCTGGCTTAATGCGTGAACCGTCTTTATCAATCACAGAATAATGGTATTGCTTAGGATGCCCACTGCTTAGTACTGGAAACTAATCAGCAACGTTCAATGTCTTTTTACTATTAAAAAAATGCAGGATTACAGAAGTAGAGAGACAAAAAGTTAAACTCAGTGCAGCACAGTTGTAGAATGCTGAGACTCAGCTATTTAGCGCTTTATGAGATGACAAGACAATATCTGTGAGATTGCACTGACATTGGAATTAACATGAAAGTCTTGCAACCTTTTTAAACAGATTGTACAGATCAGAAGATGTGGGAAATCAACAGACTAAAGAATTATGATTTCCCATTGATACCACAATTAAAAGGTGGTTAAACAGCACTGCGGCAGTACGGTGGTGTAGTGGTTAGCACTGTCGCCTTCCACCTCCAGAGTCCGGGATTGATCCCCGGCCAGGTTCGATTCCCGTCTCTGTGTGCATGGAGTTTGTATGTTCTCCCCGTGCTTGGTGGGTTTCATCCGGGTACTCCGGTTTCCTTCCACAGTCCAAAGACATGTAGGTTAGGTTACTTGGCGTTCCCAAATTTGCCATAGTGTGTGAATGAGTGTGTGTATGTGTACAAGTATGGCATCACATTTACATTTACATTGAACTATTAGGCAGACTCCCTGAGATGGCAATAGGAAGAAATCTTGAGAGGAACCACACTCAACAGGGAACCCATCCTCATTTGGGTGATAACAGATAACAGGAATTATATAACACCATGTGTGTTAGGCTGCTGGAGGTTCAGTCTAACAGAAGTTGTGCAAGTTATCATGGAGTCCAGTTCAGCACAGGGATGAGTCAGCAAGTGCAGAGGACAGAGGGGGGTCTGGATCACCGGGAGCTCAGGAGCAGCATGTTTAGATCCAAACCATCATGAAGCAGAATCCAGCTGGAGCTGGTCCTTCTCGGGATGCCCCAAGATCCCTGCAGGGTTAGCCTCGGTCTACTGGAGCTGGCACAATCTCCAGATGGCTCAGGATGGGTAGAGAAAGAAAGAACAGGTGGAAAAGAATTAGCATAGATGCAACAGAACACAGATGCAGAACAATTAATTAGTATTGCAGAAGAAGTACATTAATCTTTTAGACGGATAGATAGATCGATCGACTGATCTACATCTAGGCATTTGGCAGACACGACTTACATATCCAGAGCGACTTACATTTTTTATCTTATTATACATCTGAGCAGTTGAGGGGTAAGGGCCTTGCTCAAGGGCCCAACAGGGACAACTTGGTGGAAGTGGGACTTGAACCTGGGACCTTCCGAACCGTAGTCCAGTGCCTTAACCACTGAGCTACCCCTGACCCCCGATCAATCGACCCCTGATCGATCGATCCTGAAGGAAATTCCAGATATCGCGCAGCGTTAGAGAGAGTAACAAAGACAGGTTGCAGATAGCACATTGTATATCTTACATATGGGGAGTATGTAGTTAAGTTGTGATGTGCTGTTTTATTTGTGGCAAAGTGACAACAGTACCGAAGCATTCGGGCCTCACATCCAGACTGTGCAACAGTTTTTACCCGCAAGCCACCCGTCTCCTCAACACATAGAGACTGGACTGATAAACACACACACACACAAATCACTCAGACGAACTAAAATAACATCTGGACTGAACTGATAAACACACACGCACAATCACACTGATATCAATCCATCTAAAATCTGCTCATACCCACCTACCTGTGCTGCTCTTCGCAATTTTTTGCACAATATTTATTTGACTGCTATTTGCACACAATCCTCTTGTCAAAATGTAAACTGTTTACTGCTGCTCTTCCCACGACCTCAATTCATACTTCATCAAAAAAAAAAAGT
Organism: Clarias magur; assembly: GCA_013621035.1. Classification (NCBI taxonomy): domain Eukaryota; kingdom Metazoa; phylum Chordata; class Actinopteri; order Siluriformes; family Clariidae; genus Clarias; species Clarias magur. The sequence goes on from QNUK01000173.1 coordinate 1,043,211, forward strand.
ACTGTTATGTGTTACATTGTTGTGTCTGTCATGTACCTCTCGTTTGCACATTTGCACGTGCACTTTGTCTATTGTGTATTTTTGTATAGAAATTTGATCATTCTTTTAGATTAACTTAAAAATGTAAAAAAAAAAAAAATTGTGTTGTAAATGTATGTTGTTGCCTGTATGTAGCACCCTGGTCCTGGAGGAACGTTGTTTCGTTTCACTGTGTACTAACTGTATATGGTTGGAATGACAATAAAAGCCGACTTGACTTGACTGGACAGTGCAAACACTGTTATTTGTGCAAAAACCTAAGAAGTAGTTGTGCAAAGAGCAGCATAAAAGTGATCTGATGGTGTGATAGTATTTGTTATTTACTGCTTTTTAATCCTCACCGGCTATGTTGTTTTTGATTGTTTGTTGCTGTTTTGTGCAAAAGATTTAATAAAATAAATTTTAAAAACTACCATATAGTGTTACAAAAATTCATATTTGATTGACATTATGCACCAGTCTGTGATATATAGAATTTTCTAGAATTTACTTGACACCAGACCTAGTATTAGAATAAATTAATAGAAACCATATATTATTATTATTATTATTATTATTATTATTATTATTATTATTATTAAGCGTCTTTAATATGGAACCTTCCCACATTAGTCCTGTAGTCGGTGTCATGCAAGCCTTTCTCCACTGAATACATTCACCGCAGAAGAAGAAGAAGAATTACGTCATATCCGTGAGCTTCGACGCCCCGCCTCCTCGTGCGCGTCCACTCCATTTTATTCCCAACATCCATCGCGGCAGGCTCGAGCTCAAAGCAAGATGGCGGACAGACCAGGTAGGTGTTCGGTCAAGTGTTTTAATTTATATATTTAATGACATCGTGCGCCGTTGGTCATTACACTCGGGTAGTTTGTTATATTTGAGTAGCTCATTAAATCAGACACTTACTGTGGCTGGTCGTGTTATTTATAAACAATAATTTTAAGAAAAAGGCCCGAGGAGGCGCGCGCGAGTCACGTCAAGGACTTTCTGTCACTCGCTCGTCATTTGTCCGGTTTGAGCTTTAAATCGGCTTTTTACCTCATGTTAGTTTGTCTTATTATAATCATGTGTGTTTTGTTGTCACCATTTGCACGTGAGCGTGTCAAAAGAGGACGTATCCTTGTCAGTGACTGCTAGTTAGCGCCAGGGTCAGCGGGTTAGCTAGTTAACCAGTTAACCGGTCTTCTTTAAACTTCGATTTATTAACTGGTTCCAGAGTGATGAGTGGGGATTAAAATCAAACCCCAATGCATGCCTGATATTTATTTACATTATCCATCCTGGAAAATAGCTTTTTTTTTTGGCAACTAACTAACTAACCACTCTAAGGTATTAACTAGCCATAACTAATACAGTAGTCTCACATGGATAAATATAACTTAACGCAATTTCTCACAAGACACAGAGAGTCAGATATTAAATATTAAAGTATTTCAGTCAGTAAAGTGTTTGTCAAGGGAATGCTGTATCCATCCCAATAGGTTGTAATGTCACGTTTATTAGTATTATTATTAGTATTGTCTCATCATTAATGTCCAAGTTTAAGTTTTCTTTTAAAAAAAAAAGTTTTTTTATATTACTTTTTTAATTAACCTTAAAAATCACAAAATGTAAAACCAATTTTAGAACCTATAGAAAACTATTTCTATTCCTTGACAAATCTCCCCAAAATGAATGCATTAAAATTATGATCATTATTTTATTTCATTTTTTAAATGCAAAATTTTCACAAAAGGTTAGCATTCCAGGTCCTGGTTTTGATTCCCACGTCAGAGTCTGAGTGCATGTTCTCCCCGTCCTTGGTGGGTTTCCTCCAGGTACTCCGGTTTCCTCCCCCAGTCCAAAGACATGCAGATTGGGTTAACTGGCATTCCAAAATTGCCCGTAGTGAGTGTGAATGCATACCTGCATGAGATGGATTGACACCTTGTGCAGAGTGAAAGATGCAGATAATGTGACACTTAATGTTTATCGTTTAGAAATACAGGACTGTTGAGTATCTGAAGCTTGCATGCTGTGTAACTTTTAAAATTAACTATTAAAAGCTCGGTGTGGATAAACAAATCACAAAGAATTCTTTGGTTGATCACTGATTCAGTGCCCAAGTCTGCACTTTAAAAAAAAAAAAAAAAAAAAAAAGTTCTGGCAGTAGCAGGTTTGAAATTAAAATCTGAGTGTGTGATGCTCTGCACCATGTTCAAGAGCTACCAAGAAAAGAAGGATGATGCAGGATCACATGAAACCCTGGAGACAACAAGGGCAAATGTCGAGAAAACCTGTTAATAAGCAGACAAGTATCATGTCTTTGCTTGTGAACCCATTTTCTACACCGACCCATATTACACAAATCTTTCACACAGCTGGTTCAGCTCTGGTAATATTGCCTTATCGTTACAGACTTTACAATATTTTTTAAGCACCTCATCAATGAATAATAACAGGGAATTTGGAAGACAACAGTGTTTGGAATAACAGTGTTATACGTCAGACTAGGTGCTGGCGCTGTTCTGTTAAACTCCACACCTCCGCTGTTAGCGGAAAAGCAGCATACTGCTTAAAGGAACACAAGGAAGAGGCATATTGCCTTATTTTGGGTTCTGTGTAAATTACCAAGCATGAGTGGCATGTATATTAAAGCATATAAACTGACAGTCAGTAGAAACTTTCAGGTATAAATGTACGAGTGTTTCTATTTGTACTGGGGTTTGAAATGATCCTTGTGGATTTGCTGATATCTTGCTGTTTGGGTAGTTCAGACGATGTTTTGTCGTCATGGTTTCACAGTTCATTGTCTCTTTTCAAATGTGGCCCAAACACCCATGGTGCAATACTCAATGCGTACATAAATAATTTGAGGATTGTTTTTTTGGAGGCCTATATAAGGGCCCAATAAAGACCACCATTATTAGTCCAGTGAACGTCATCATGCCACGTCTATCACATGAACAGCGTCTCTGGGCACTGGGTATGGTGGAAGCCGGCTTGAGCTACAGCGAGATCGCGAGACATATGGGTTGTTCACAACCCACAATCAGAAACTTGGTTCAACGGCACACTGCAACAGGTTCTGTTGATGATAGACCACGTCCAGGGCGGGAGAGAGTGACAACCCCTCAGCAGGATCGCTACATCCAGCTGCAGCACCTGCGGGACCGGTTTCGCCCTGCCGGGACACAATCCGACGTCTTGTCAGGAGTATGCGCCAAAGGATGGCCGCCTGCATCAATGCACATGGGGGCCATACCCGCTATTGACTGTTGTGAATTTGTGTGTGTTAGACGCAATTTTCTTTTGTTAAATTTACCGTGTTTAAGTTATTCTTGAAACTTTAAGTCTTTGTTAATGCATGTCAGCAACCTCAAGAAATGATTTATATGAAACAAAAACAGTTTTGGGTTCTAAAATAAAACTTATGTTAAAAAGTATGGCCTTCGAAGTTTTCATTGACTGTCAGTGTGTAAATATAATTATAGGGAGTTTAAACAAGATTGGATTGGGAACAGGTAATACCACATGATCAGGTTTAAACTCTCAGGATGTTTCTAAATCTTGTGAATTAGCTGGTGTTGAGAATAACTGTTAATGTTAAACACATTAAAAGATTTAACAGCTTTATTTAATCCTAAAGTACGAGTAAGCTGTCTAACAAGCTCCCGGTTTTGGATTACATATGTTGTGTTTTTGTGTCTCCAGTGCCCCTAGCTGAGAAGCGGCTCATGGATGTGAAGCTCGGTCAGGTACCATCCTGGCTTGGAACCAGGGACTTCACCCCTAATGGCCTCATCGGGTCTGTCCGAAGAGGTGAGGCAGTTTGTGTCAAATGTTTATATAGCATTGCCAGCAGGCCCTGATTTAAATGCCGTTTCCTCTCTCAGTGGCAACTGGGTCATTAGGTGTAACTGGTAATCATAAAGCATGCTGGATTTGTTAATGTAAAGTACAGTGATTGGGGCAGCCTCAAACAATGCAGTTCCTCAAATGTTGACTAGGCTCCAATAGTGAGTCAAAGCCAAAAGTTATGCCAAAAGCATAAGATAAGACATGAGTTAGGTAGGCAGCTTCCCACCCACAGCCAGGCTCCGTTCATTCACCTTATTTATAGATTAACCAGAGTTATGGTGGCGTCTGTTCCTGCCAAGATGGCGACGATCAGAGCTCCCACAGTTGAGCTTTCTTCAGTTCTTTTTATACAGTCTGTGGTTGGGGTGTTGTAAAACTGGCAACCCTGAGTTTAATCTGGTTTGTGTTAAAGTGGGTACTAATTAATTTATGAATTGTTCTCTTTCTCTCAGGCTATGAAAGATATTACAACAAGTACATCAACGTGAAGAAAGGAGGATTTGGTGGCATAGCCATGATCCTCGCTGGTTATGTTGTACTGAGCTATGTTTGGGAATACGATCATATTAGTAAGTGATGTTTAAATTATTTTTTTTATGTTTGCCATATTAGATGCAAGTCCCAAAGGGCCACATTAGGGTTTGGTTGTTACTCTGCGCTCAGGGCTGGTCTATTGAGCTTAATGAGATGTAGGTGGATTATGAAACGCGGCCCTGCCTCAGGATTCCAGCACTAAAGTCATGATGTATTTTAACAGCGACGTTTTCTTTTGCTTTGTAACAGAGCACGACCGCTGGAGAAAGTACCACTGAAGCGCTTTTCGGACATCATGGACCACCGAGACTCTTGGGCTGTCCCTGCGAGTGTAATCAGTACACCTTTCTTTCAATGGTTGTTGTGTATAAATAAATGTATTTGTGACCAAGAAATAAACTAAAATTAAGTGATCTTGTGTGGGTTTTATTTTCAAACTTTGACATGCTTTAATATGATCATGACATCCTGAGAAGCAGTATTTTCTCACAATTATTATTTTTTTATCTAATTTCACTGTAAAGTCTGGTTCAGACCCACTTCAACTTAACAACCTAAAACATTAACTGATCCACCTTTCATGGATAAGGGTTGATTGATTATTAAACGCAGTGTTAACAAATCTCACACTTTTCACTCAAACCCATGTCCTGAAAACGGACTGACATCTAAATCCAAAGGTTTATAAAAAGGCAAATGTGGCGTACAGCAAAAAAAAAAAAAAAAAGTAGATCCAATCAGAGGGGACATGAACGTCCGACTCAAATCAACTTGTTTTATGGTTCTGTTCCTTAAACAAACTGTCCTAACAGCACTGTTGTTCTTTTCTAATTAAATCCTTCTGCAAGTATTCACAATATTTTATTCCTCATTAGGTTCCTATCAGCACACGGTCCCAAAAGGTCTCCTTAGCTAAGGGAAAAATGACATTTAGCTTCCAATGTTTTCTTCATACTTGATATTTATATACGAGGGGTGTTTGAGTCACTCCAGGACTTTTGATTGTACAGAATAATAACGGTTCTGAGAGGAAAAACTCCCTTTATTTCTCCATATAATCCCCTGCTACACTAATGCACTTATCTAGAAAGTTTTCTCAGCAAGATATAGCCATGATTAGACGGTCTGCTCTGCTAATGTCTGAAACGCCAGTCTCCCAGGAACTGCTTGGAGAAATGTCTTGGACCGAGCTCAGGCCTGTACGGGGGATGTGGCCATGACTCCCAGCCGAATTCCTGTAATGCGCAAGTGGTGTTGGTGAATGTGTGTACAGTTTACACAGATGGACACGTCTCAGCCCCAGTTTCCACCATTATGACCTTACTGTGCTCAAAGTCCCAATTTGGCTTGAACAACCCCTGTGTATATAGTGAATGTATAACATCAATATCAGGAAGCTGGATGGAGTTTACACACACACAAAACACAGCTGCCAAATTTATGAACAAATTCAAAAAGATTTATACACACACACAGACAATAATAAAGTCCTGAGCCAAATTATGAAGCTGGCATTATTATTATTATTATTATTATTAGAGAGATATAATTAAATATTTTCCCTTATATAGGGGACCTTTGGGACACTGTAGAATTCTGAGCTTTATAAAACAACACTGCTTTACTCATCAGATCAAACAGATTGGCTCGATGTTGGACCGACTGATCGAACCCACAGACGTGATTCTTAGCAGAAACCCAAATTTCGTTGACGGTCCGGTACATGAACCTGGCAGTGGAGGTCTGCTACGGTGACGTGTGACCTCTGTAACTTCTCCACTGAAGAGCGAACAAGACCAGAATTTATGAGATGAAGGTCCAACAGTTTATTAACGTCGTGCCGAAGAGCTTTACTGTCCACTTAGGAAAGCCAGGTGTCCTTTTGTGCATTTGTTTGCATAATGTCCTTTTTCTCCACACTGCAAAATTCAGTGGACAAAAAAAAAAAAAGAAAAAAAAAAACAGACTGTGAGAATTTCAAATCATCTGCAGTATAAATGAGACTACGCGACCTAAACCCACTGACCTTGTAACATGTGACCTGGTCCAGTGGACGAGGACCTCGAGAGCCGCCCGTGTTGCTCTGAGGCTGTGGCGCTCCCAGAATGTTCTGAGGTTTCTGATGGTTGGTGTTGGCGTTGTTGCTGGTTAACTGGATCAGTGACAGCGATGATCTGTTTAAGTTCTGTGCATTTTGCTATCGAAAGATTAAAAAATAAATCAGTAAAATCAATATTAGCGTTCGCGGTTGCTTTGCTCAAGCGGAAATCATTCTTGCTGAAGATAAAAACAATACCTTTTGCTGGGTCTGGGCTTGTTGAGGCAGAGGTGGCTGTTCATTTGTCCCCATAGGCAGCTCAAAGCGTGGGCTAGAAACAGTCATGGGTTGGGGTTAAGCTCTAAAAAAGCAAGCTGCTAATAATGAATGATTGATGTGAAATGAGTGAACTTACTGCATGAACTTGCACGACTTGCCCTCAGGACAGAAGCCTACTAGATAATTAACACAGATGACCCTCCTCGTGTGTCTGTGTCGGCAATCCGGGCCTTAATCGAGACGAAGAGAAAAAGGAGGAAAACCGAGAATTATATTGGCTTATATTTTACCTTAAAGAATCACAATAAATATATTATCATTTTATTAGACGGATGTTTAAAACAAATGCATCAAAGTAAAAGACTGGAAGTTTCTTCTTCTTTTTTTTTTTCCCTTTCATTATCCTGCTGAAAGACACCACTGCCATCAGGAAATACAGTTTCCATCAAGTTGTGTATTTGGTCAGAAACAATGTTTACGCAGGTGGTACGTGTCAAAGTAACATCCACATGACCAGACGCGAGGTTTCAAAGCAAAACATCGACCAGAGCATCGCACTGCCTCTGCTGGCTTGCCTTCTTCCCATAGTGCATCTCATCATGATTGTTCCCTTCTTAAAATCAAACAAATCTTCAAAACACTGCCTTTTGATGAACAGTTTAGGATTGCCTACTTTGAAATAAAACACTGTAAGATGAGTTGATATTCCTAATTCACAAAAAAAAAGAATATTCTTATATTCTTACATGATATAAGACTTCCTCTGATTTACTCCTGATCACTTAAACATGTGGAGTGACAACCAAGATGAGATTCCAATTTAAAACTCAATCTTGGGGGGAAAAGCCTTACCGTGCTTGCAAAACCCTCGGTCGTACCACGGGCAGTCTTTAATCTTCGATTCGGGGTCGATGTGCAAGAAAGGACATTCTTTATTACTGCATTCTCCTGCAAAGGTACAAACACTTTAACACTCTAGTTTCAAATAAAAAACATATGACAAAATAAAGAGGAGGGAACAAACCAAATTTGGAGTAGAAATAGCACTCGGGCATCTTGGTCATGTCATACTCGTGCAGAAATTCACACTGGTCTCCTTTCTTGCACAAGCCGCGAAGCCAATGCTTACACACCACCGTCTTCTCTCCGCTGATGTGCCGGAACGGACACATTCCACCTTCCAGAAGGAACAGGGATCAGTACTGTTTATCTCACAAATAACAACCAGGTCTCATCTCACACTTTTCCATTTTGTCCTCGCAACATTACAATTTATATAATTTTTTATGCATCGAGTTTACCTTTTAGACAAGCAGATTTCATGAAAAACTCACACACGGCTGCGCCCGATTCTGCAGAGAGAAACGTCAGAGATTACAGCAGGCCAGAGAGAAGTGCATCCTACTGTACATCCGCACGACACACTTTATCTACTATAGAAATGGAATAAGAAAACGTGTGCAAATCAAGTCGGTTTGAAAAGGTTGGACAGGTAGAACTTGAGTGTCCTGAACATTTTTGCAGTGTTTTCCCACACATAAATACACCATAAACACACAATCTTACAAATCTGTGCTGTTTTTATAAAAAAATTTTTTTGCTCAGTCAAGTTTGTATAGTTAGTTAAAAATTAAATAAAATTAAATTCATCATATTGCCTAGGTTGTGCTGGGGGATTTTTTTTTTTTTTACAGAGTAATGCAAAAAAGATGGCTAAAAATCATCTGGTGTTTAAGGGCTACGTGCTCTGACAAACAACACCATTGACGGCTAGATGAATAGGATGGTTAGTAGATGGGATCTCAAAAATGCGAAATTAATAGAAATATCAAATAAACCTAAATATCGTATTGAAATAAAAGTCATATGCATTTATTGTTTGTTGTACGTAGTACATCACTTATGCATGCTGCAGGTAACGCTGGCCCGTTCCACCAGCGTCCCCTGCAGGTATTATATCACACCTATGCGAAACGCTGCCATGAGATGAACTGGACCTGGAACCTTCTCATCCAAAATCAGAGCCTGATCTGAGTAACGCTATGGTAGATGATTGAACACAAATCTTCAGCCATGCAAAATCTAGTGGAGTGGAAGTTATTACAAATGGGATGTTCAGCGAACACGTACGAGTATGAGGATGTGTTCACATACTTTTCACCATATGGTGAGAGTATGTATTGTTTAGTTACCAGAGATGGGAAATTCTTTTGTGTGGTGATTCACGTATCGCCACACTGACTTATATATATATTTATACTTGTATATATTCTTGCGTTTATAAGAGAGATATATCTATGTCGTTTGACATAAGTTTACGTCGATTGGAAAGTGACCAGAATTGGCTGGTTTTCGTCTCACCTTGTACGAAGGTTCGTACGAATGAACCATGGTTGAAATGGCAATAAAAGCCTACTTGAACTTGATTGGCCGTGAACGGTGATCGACTGACCAGCCTCCAAGCGCGGAAGCTTCCGCGTGTCGCCACTGAAACGCGGTTTTATGGCATCACATCATCAAAATTCGCAAATCTGCCTTTTTCTCCAAACTCTGTTCGCGAATTAGTCTCAAAACACCACTAATTACGGTACCTTTGGGGGCATCTGAGGCGGTAAAACGTCACCGTTTCCCTATAATCCTACAGGTGGCGCTGTCTGAACTAGTTACACAATTCCATTCTGCAAGATGGGTGTGAATTATTCCTAAAGCTTCCTTTAGGAATAATAGTAATGCCGGATGATGTAACAGAGATGTGCTGCTCAGTAACAATAGAGCTTAGTGTTTAAATTGAATTAGAAGTTAAATGTTAAACTCTTGTATTTTAAGTTACTTTGTATTGTTTAAACGCTGGACTTGGTTTGTAAGTGAGAAAATTAATGTTGTCAGAAAAGGGCTATGTTTAATTACTCGTTAAACTTTCTTAAAGGTTAAAACTTGTAACAAAACGAGGTAGAATGCAACATCGGATCGGGACATTTCGTTACAGAATCGCGCTCCTGAGCGAATCTACACCGAGGGATCGTGATAATGTCGCATCAGGTGGTGACTGGTGATTCCCATCACTGATAATTTCATTACCAGATAACGTGAGGTGAGGCTTTCTGCATGTATGTACAGTGATGTAAGTACACCTAGTAAACCTAGTAATCAAATCAGACTCCAAAATCCAGAAATGTGTGTTTTTGTTGAACTTACTGTCCATTCCTGGAAAAGGCAGCGGCTGAGCCCCTAACTGCTGCTCCACAGCAATCTCCAGATCAAACTTTAGATGATCAACGTTGGCAATTATCTCCTGCATTTTTGCAATTATTATTTATTTCCTCTCCTCTTTTACTCACTGAAACACAACTCTACTGAATGCTATGCTAAGCTAGTTAGCTATGGTCTAATAATGATATAGCTCGATATAGAATACCACAAGCTATCAAATAAAAATCGTGGAGAAACTCTAAATCCTTCGGAGACTGTTGTAACTATTATTATTATAACCGCTATTATTTATTTTAAATGCACATGGCTCAATAAGACCACGTTAATAAAAACACCAACACCGCCAAGATGCACTTCCGGAATGGTTCAACCGCATGAACTCTGACCTCTACAAGGATGTTTAATCACGCTCGGAGTGATCGACTAACGGATAAAAAATATTGACCAAAGTCAAACACTTCCTACATTATTTGTCACTCTTAAAAAAAAAAAAAAAAAAAAAAAGAGAAACATGTTTGATCATATGATATTATCATATTAGTTTATTATTATTCATTATTTAAAATAGTCACGAACAAAACATCTGTCATCGATTAAAAGGTCTTCCCTCAAGTGCGCCAAAAGTTTTTTTGGTTTCAAAAAGATTTTCATGTACATCGTTTTGACCCTTAAAACGTGTCATTGTTCACATTTCTGTATACAGATATGATATAATAGACATTACAATCCTTGCAAGACAATTGTTTTCATTGAAACTGATTATTGTTATTAAATATACAGTACGTACATAACGGCAAGGGGTGCAAATACTTTATGCTTTTGTGTGCACTTGAATATTTGTCCTCTTTTAAGACAAAAATTAAAATAGTTATATATTATATTATATGATATTATATTCTATTATGTTTAATATTGCACAATGCTCCAGGCCATCTCACAAGACCTCCTTCCCTTCACCACAACCATCATCAACTATTCCATATCATCTGGTCATGTTCCTGCTGCTTTTAAGAAAGCAAGGATTATTCCCATCCTCAAGGAGGGGATCTACATCTGCCCCATGTAGACTCTCTACTGGTGTTCCACAGGGCTCAGTACTTGGTCCTCTTCTGTTCTCCCTCTATACCCGGTCTCTTGGTAAGGTCATATTATCGCATGGATTTTCATACCATTGTTATGCAGATGACACTCAACTTGTTTTCTCCTTTCCTCCCTCTGACACTCGGGTTTCCACGCGGATCTCAGCATGTCTGACAGACATCTCATCCTGGATGGCAGCTCATCAGCTGAAACTCAATCTGAGTGAAACCGAACTGTTGTTCATTCCTGGTGACTCATCCCCAGGTCAAGGTCTTGTGATTTCCCTGGACAACAATCAAATCACTCCTTCAGCCACTGCCCGCAATCTTGGGGTAACCATGGACAATCATCTGTCATTTTCCCCACACATCGCTAACCGTACTCGCTCTTGTAGATTTCTTCCTTACAATATCAGAAGAATCCGCCCATTTCTTTCTTCACAGGCTACTCAGGTGCTTGTTCATTCCCTTGTTATTTCAAGACTGGACTACTGCAACTCACTCCTGGCTGGCCTGCCTCTGTCCACAACTCGTCCTCTGCAACTGATCCAGAATGCAGCAGCACGTCTCGTTTTCAACCTTCCCAAGTTCTCCCACACCACCCCACTCCTCCGCTCCCTGCACTGGCTTCCTGTAGCTGCCCGCATCAAATTCAAAACACTGATGCTTGCCTACAAAGCTTTCCCTCCGGTCCTCCAGCACTGCTCGCCTTGTCCCACCATCTCTCAGGAATTGAGGGCGGCATTCATCCAGACTCTTTTCTGTTCTGGCACCTAGGTGGTGGAACGAACTTCCTCTAGATGTTCGTACAGCAGAGACTTTGACAATCTTTAAACGGCGACTCAAAACTTATCTATTTCTCCAGTACTTACATGACTAACCCCCCTAAAAAAAAAAAAAAACCCTCTTCCCAGTTGTGTTAGACTAATCGCACTTAGTTATTGACCTAGTTAACCCAGTGTAAGTACAGTATCTATCCAGTAATGTAAACTTTAAAGCACTTTTTGTAAGTCGCCCTGGATAAGAGCGTCTGCCAAATGCCTAAATGTAAATGTAAATGTAATGGTATTATGTGCCATCGAGAAGGTGATTAACTACTTATTGAGTTTACTAGTCATTTTTATGACAGTGGTGATCCTTTTCCAACTCGCTATACCATGGTTAGAGAAATATGTGTGTGTATATGCAGTTTATGTTTTATAGAGCTGTATCATCGATCAACTGGTAACATCAAAGTGAAAGATATACAGTAATACCATGTAAAAAAAAAAAAAAAAAAAATATATATATATATATATATATATATATATATATATTATATATATATATAAAATATATATATATATATATATATATATATATAAAATATATATATACAAATGAAAAAACAGTATCACTGAGTTGGAAAAGGACCACCCTCTTGTGTCAGTATTTTTGTTGCATTACAATTTGCTCTAATTACAGCTTTTAGTCTGTTGGGAAAGGTCTCTACAAACTTTGCACACCTAGAATTTGCCCACTCTTCTTCGCAGATCTTCTCGAGTTTGAGGTAAATTTGATGGTGACCGTTTGTGGACTCAATAAGTTGACGACATTTCCAGCATATTACCACCTCCATGCTTTACTGTGAGAATGGTGATATTTGAATGGTAGACTGAATTGGATTTCCGCTAGACATATTGTTTGGTGTTGTGGCCGAATAATTACATTTGAGTCTCCTATGACCACCTGTTTTTTGCCAAACTCAGTCATGACTGCATGTGGTCTTTCTTGAGGAGAGGCTTTTTTTCCTATACCAGCCACATTTGTGGAGGATTGTTTTTGCCACTCTTTGTCATAAATTCCTGCAACTGCTTCAGAGTTGCTGTAGGCCTCTTGGTAGCCCCTCTGACCAGTTTCCTCCTGGCTCTTTCATTCAGTTTACAGTGATGTCCTGATACTGGGGGTGTCTGTGTTGTACCACATACCTTCACTTCTTAATAATAGACTTTGATTATTTAACAGTTTTGAAGAGTTTTGTAAAAAAAAAAAAAAAAATTGTGAACTGCTGACAATATTTATCCTAAATTCAAAATACAGTGAAACCTTGAATTGCGAGCATAATTGGTTCCAGAAGCATGCTCTTATATATCAAAACACTCTCCCCATCAAATTATTCGTTCCACAACCCCAAAAAATAAATACATAAAAATAATTAATACACAATATAAAGTAAAAATGTAAAAATTATTGTGCACTTTACCTGCGCACTAAGACCGAGCAGGGGAGACAATTACCCAAAATTACACAGTGCAAGAGAGAGACAAATCACTGGCTCAATTGTAATCATGTGACGCTTGTCTTGTAGAACACCCACAAACAGGGTTACTCGCAGTCTGCGGTTCCACTGTATAACTATTGTTATTTAGAGTGTATATTTAAAGGTAATGATATCACAACATTTCAAAATCACATATGTCTGTGAAGATTCTCAGTTATCCAGGTGAGGTTATCTGGAAGTTATGTCATGTCAACTGGACTTCCTAGGTTAGTAGAAATGTTTCACTACTCATCCAAGTTGCTGCTTGAGTCTAAGATAAGTTCCTCATATTTCAGTCCTCCAAGGGCAAAGGGTCCTCCCCTATCTGAAAGGGCTTGTTAGTTGAACAATAGAGAAGGTGAGAATAGGAGGGAGGGTCGTTAGAGAGTAGAAAGGAGAGAGCTGTTAGGAAGACAATAGAGAGAGATTAGAGAGAGTCGTTAAGGTGTAACGAACAGAAAGAGTCCTTAAATGTGGCTTTCTTGGTGGACGTGTGAAGAGGTCTTGATCTTTCTTGGGAGAGATGGAAGGGCAGCATGTAAAATCGGATTGTGACGGGTTGTGTGGAAGACCTGCACGTCTGTTAAGAGAAGGATTTTCCACCAGCACATAGATGGCTTCTTTCACCCCTCCCTTTAACCATCTATCCTCTCTGTCCAAAATTCATACATTTTGTCCTGAAATGTGTGTCCTTTGTCCTTCAGGTGCAATATATATAATCCAGATCGATATTGATAGATAGATATAAAATATGTATTTTACTGCAAATAAAGCCTTTGGATAAGTTTAATAAATTGTCAGAAAATATATATTGTTGCTCATTTTAAATAATATTTGTTTTTTTTTCTATAGCTTTTATAAAAAAAAAAATACCATGGATTTTCACTGTGCTGTTTCATGACTCACATTTTGCAGAGTTTAAGAATCGCCTCATGTTTCTCTAAGGAATATCCTGGTTTAAAGTAGAATCCTTTGGTATTTTAATGTCAGTTCAAGTTTCCCAGCCCAAATCTTCGGCCCTCCACCACCATACTTCACAGCGGCTTTTGGGCATTTGTAGTGATATTGTGCTTGACGTTTATCAGGTGGCACAGTGGTCCACTGGTTAGCACTGTAGCCTTGTACCTCCAGGGTAAAGGGTTCGTGTTGAGTCTTAGGTCTGGGTGTGCGGAGTTTGCATGCTCTCCCGATGGCACAGCCCAATGGATTTTAAAAGCAATGGATTGGCACCCTGCCTAGTGCCTCACGTCCCCTGGGGTAGGCTACTGGCCTCCCACAACCCTGTACACTATAAGATGTATAGAGGATGAGTGTGTGAATGAGAGTGTTTTTATCTGTGGATGATCAGCAAACATCTCCACCTTGGTTTCATCATTCCAAATGATATTGTTCCAGAACTTGTTTGTTCAGATGATATTTTTTGCAAACCTCATGTTCCATGTTCTTTCTTAGGGACTCAGAGCTTTCTCCAGATCACCCTTCCATGAAATACATATTTGTTCAGGCTTTTCCAAATTGTGCACTTAGGAACATAAACATTTAGTCTTGTCTTCATGGTGTTCACTGGAGGTTGGCCTTC